>CAHIKZ030003802.1:485000-577500 GCA_903632075.3 Acanthosepion pharaonis
TTAACCTCCTTCACAGATACAAGCCTCTTAAAAGTGATAATGCCCATATTGAGTTCAGAAAAAGAGGCAAAGCTATAAATGCTGAGCCTATCCTATTCCAATACCCTTTCCTGTTGTTCCTTTGGAAAAAAATCCTATCACGTCTCTGCCTAGGCGAAAACCAGTAATTAAGTACATTTACAACACTTTGCCTTCACGAATACTTTTCATTTATGTTATAAAGTTTGCCCCTTACGTACAAGCGATACTAAGCAAATAAATTCAGAAAGATATTCTTCAAAGCATCTGCACAGAAGCAAGGCCATTAATTAGTATTGGCTTTCATCCACTCAGCTCTTAAATTCTTTGGCAATGCTGTCTCCCCAAGCAATCAAGGTAGATTTATCTCAGTCATGTGAGAATGTTTATCACTCTTTAAACAGTGGGTAATAAATACCGCGAAAATCGGTGTAAAATGGTTTACACGATGTTTGTCTTCTTCACTTGTTTCCTTGACAAATACAGAATCGTTCATTGCTTTGTCAAGCTTGAATTTTACGTTCAAAGATGTTATTTAATTCATGATTATTTAGGCTTGATATGTTCTGTAAAGAATCTTACCAAATCTTAAACTACAAGAAACTTGTAAACTCTAAAGGCACAGCAAGTGTTAAAACATCAACTCACCCTGTTGTTTTATGACAAGTGTAATGAGCTTTTGTTGCTCTACGTGTCCTCTTTGTATTCTAGTAGTTTATCGGTAATTCCTCAGTTGAAACGCCAGCAACTTATATATATATATATATATATACATATATGTATATATTACATGAATCATTCATACAAAAAACAGATATTGAAGTTAATGATATAAATTGCGAGAATCCATCTTCGCGAACAAATTTAATAAATCACATGACCCCCGAACCTGTAGATGAATGTTATGATCCCTGTTTATAAATTCCAGTTGCATAAGGTCTTTTTTAGTTTTTTACAAGCTTTCATCTGTGCATACAGACATCATCAGGTATGGAAATAGATTTGTTTTTTTTACATCCCGGTAATAACAGGACAACTAATGAATAGATATTAACCGAAATATATTTTAGAAATGTGTTATTGTTAATTGTAAAAAAAAAATTTTGGAGCGTGCGGTCGCAACGCTGAGGTTGAATTTTTTAATTTTAAGATTGTGCGTTATTGTACTAATATGGTAATAGGAGAATTCTTTTGTACTGGTAGGTTTTTCAGTCAATGTGGCATGAACTAAATTGTTCAATAAATAGAGGAATGTCACAGTTATTATCCGAAAGTTATTATATATATATATATATATATATATATATATATATATATATATATATAAAGAATATTAACGAAATACATAACCAGTGTGGACCTATTATTTCTATCTATTTAATAAATCTGAATTGATAAAAATTGATATTTATTTACATAGTGAAAGTTATTAAATTATTATATAGCATAAGGATCAACTGGAAAAGAATATTCTTCTTCTTATTATTATTATTATTATTATTATTATTATTATTATTATATAAATTATTTAAATAAAATGATAGGAAGAAAATTGCCATTAATACTAGAAAGAGCGATAACAGGTACTGGTCTTGAACAGACCATTTTTCTAAAAGATTGCTTTAAGAGAAATATTTTATAAATTTCAACCTACAGCAGTACTGTCTGCTCAATATTGAATATTGAATGTTTCCTTAAAACACTTATATTACCATTACCATTGTTTTTCTTTAAATTATAATTTCCTTTTTACCGTTGATTTCTAAATTATGATTAACTTTTTACCATTATTTTTTAAATTAAAATTACCTTTTATCATTGTTACTTTTAATTATAATTACCACTTTACCTTTGTTTTTTAAATTATAAATGCCTTTTTTCCATTGTTTTATTTTTTTAATTATAAAAGCCTGTTTTCATTTGCATAAGTAATCTTCACATTCTCCTCATACCATGTCGATCCTTCTTTAGTGCCAATCACTAGTAATAGACTTTTACTGTAGATTTCTATTAAGTATCGATTTGTATATACAAGTATATTTCTAGAGTGAATCTTTCCGAACCGTTTAGGTCCGATGATTCCATTTGCGAGCAGTAATTTCTCATGCATACCTCGTTTGTTCGAATGCGTTTAGGGCAGACGATTGATTGCTCTAACAATATTCGTTAGTGTGCTGGGGTAGTTTTCGAATTATAGTTATTTTCTAAGCGTAGCATTGATGTGGCACAAGGCTGTAACTGATCTAGCGAGACAAGCTTGCTAACTATTACACTACGCCGAGCTAGCCTAGTTTTCGGATTAGGTTGCTTGTTGTGATGTCCAGAGATGAAACTCCAAAATAATTCTTGGATAAACAATAGTAGTTATTTTTTGGCGGCAGATTGGAATGAAATTTAACCGAATCCATTTTCGTTCAAATTTAAATTTGTTTGCAGATTCTCTGCCAATGCAACCACCTAAAATGTTATGTCCACTAAGATGTTTTTTTTACGCGACGTTCGGTTGAAAATTTGTGCTGTATTCTTTTGTCCGAAGCGTCTTCCTTTTTTATATTCGAATTTTTTCATTATATAGCGATCTATCTCCCAAAAGCTTCCCGTCTATTGTTGGTCTAAATAAAACACTTTTTGTATTTCTTTTGTCATCCTTTCACACAAGGTAGTGTAGTAATTAGCTCATTGTTTTCTTTTGGCCTTCTCCGGCTTGTTTTCTTATTTCATGACATCTGAATGCTTGTATTTAATATTCCTTGCGAGTTTTAAAATCTCTTATGCCTTGCAGATATAGAATCTTTCTCGTTCTCATTGTAAGTATAAGATGCTTTGTTCTCATTTTCTGTAAGACTTGTTAGTTGTGCACATGTCTATATGAGTCGTCACCTCCCCCTCTGCGACTTCAGTTCTCTTTTCTAACTGTTATGTAATTATTCAAAGTTCAATGTCATGTAGAAGATTAGATATCATATAGCAGTTCTAAACTCTCACTTCCAAACTATATTTTTCTCTACTTTAATACTTTGCTTAGTTTCTAGAACACACATTTCCCTCTTCCTGTGCACCTCCCATTTTTGTTCTCACCTTTTCTGTCGTTTCTTTTACTAAGCTGCACATGAGTCAGCTGAATATTCGTATCTACTTGTTTATGACATCACCAGTACGTAGCTCACGGTCTTTTTTGTTGACAATCATGTATTCTCTTCTTCTTCATGCTGATTAGACCTTTCTCCTTTAAAATGTTCAAGATTACTTTCAGATTCTTATCTCGGCCTGCCATTAACATAGTATCATCCTCGTATTTTATGTTGTTATGATTATGTCAACTGATAATAATTCCTGTTAGACATTTTTATTCCATTGCTATTACCCTGCTATATAATTTAAATAAATCCAGTTAGTCCTTCTTACAAATGATTCTAATGTTGTTCCTTCACTGAATTTGCACTCTGCCTTTTCACTCATTTAGTGCCTTGTCCAAATTGTTCTCAGTAAAAAAAAGTGCAAATTACGAGAATATCTTTCTTATGTAAATCAAACTTTTAAGACTTTAGCTTCTTGTGTCATAGCCCATCAAGCTTAAAATAAATTAAAGTGACATTTCCACCAAATAGTATTTTTCTTATTTCGCCCGACGAAATAACTGCATTTCAGAAAACAAATCAGTTTTTACGAATATTATACAAGACGATTTTGTTTTCTCCGGTAACTTATTTTTCTTGTGCATCCAGTTCAAGAAATCTTTGTCGCTTCATTTGCTAAGAATTTGACAATTTGTTCCAGAATTCTTCAGATCCCTTTAGATATCCTTTACGCTTTTATAACAGATTGACTGAAATCTCAGCTTACGATTTTAGCCACCCTTTTGCTGAAATCTTTCTTGGATAACACAACATTTCAAGCTTTTTATAGCAGGAAATTCTTTCCATTCATGTAAGCTGGAAATAATTATGATACCGTATATATCATAATTCATCGAAATTTTCTCATAGCTTTCAGCGTGTTGAAGAGCTTCAATTATTTTTCAGGACCTCGGACTATTTTTGGTTTACATCATGCTTTAAAAAATCTAATCATGTTTAAGTCATAAAAAATGTATATAACAATTCACATGCAATTGTGTGCACTATTTCATGCAGTGAATTGAGTCAATTTTTAAAATAATTTTAGCTATTGCTATTAAATGAATTACTTTTTTTAGTGGACGTAGAATAATAATGCCCGAACTATCATCGTTAAGTTTAGAAACAAATTATGGGATATGCGTTGAAAATAATGTCTCCTTCAACACTGAAACCAGAACACATACAGTGAGCACGATCATTGCACTTAGAACAATTTTCAACATAGACTTGGCCATTTTTATATTTTCGCCAACGATAGAAAATAACATTCACTTCCTGGGTTGACAGATCTGCAAAGAAATTTCCTGATCGTACACATCTCTATTGCCGCTGTTGATCTCTCCACCACCTAATAATATTAATATCCACATTTTACTTAACGTCATGTTTCAGCAAATGCCTATGTATGTCAATGGATTCATTAATTCATTGACAAACATCTGCACCATATGCACTTTCATCACAAAATGCATTTTTGAAACTACTGATCTCCTGATACCTTGTAACATGGTAAAATGTATTGCTTATTGACGATAAGCTTCAGCCCGAATTGATAATAAACCAACACCCGCTTCTGATATTGCAAGCCACCATAAGATAATAGGTGTTATTATCTTTGAAGCTGCCATCGTAATTAATCTTATTAAATCTGTCTTATTATCAAATCACATATTAAACTGATTTAATAACATTAATTGGGGAGATATATTTCCTCAAATTAAATTTGGAATGAATAATGAATTAAAAATAAGGTAGATATTCTAGACCTCGAAATTTCTTGGATAAAATACGACAGCCAACAATTGTTTCTATGTATTTTCTTTTCGTCTATGGTAACAAGTTTGTATGAAGAAGATACAGACAATGTCCGTAGTTCTAGTTCCAATTTTAATTATATATTTATATTTTCTTGTTACTATAAGTAAGTTAACAAGTAGATTATTGTAAACAGAGGAACTAATATCAATCTGCCTAGAGTTTGGAAATCCTACTAAAAATAATGTGATTCCAAGAATCCAAATTGCAGCTATTTTTCCATCATAAAGAAAATTTCACCGGCTTATTTAAAAAATGAAGATCTGTCGTTGACACCTAAATGAAAGGCATCTCCAATTATGAGATCACAAATGCTTTCGCTAATTTTTACCTAATGGGATATTATATATTGCAATTCATATGTTAGGATTCTTTACCTGTGGGTTTCTTTTCTTATTTGCAGAATGTGTAGTCTAACCCATAGTGGCAAACTACTGGTTAGAACTCTGATAATCGATGGTATTTGAACATTGTGGGCGGTGAAGTCTGATATTGATATAAGATAGAAAGGAGCAAAGAAATTCTGACGGCTGCAAGAATTCGAAATGTCAAGATGACAAACGGCTTCAAGGTTCCTTTGTAAGGCAAGCCAGCAGAATGAGCAATGAGGCTTTGACCAAATGGTTAGCATATACCCTCTCGATCATTTTACTCTCCGCCTCGTTTGTTTTCAGAAACGATCATATGAAAACTGTTCATCATAAGCCGAAATATAAAGAGAACTGCCTGTCGCTATGCATCGTCTATAATGTAGCGATGGGATCTGAAAAATTAAAGCCACACGACATACAACAAGAACGCCCATCAATGGACTTTTATGATTATTCTTAAGTTCGTAATTTTTAGAATGGAGTTATTCTCGAATGTATTTTAAATAAATTCAATTTCTTTTTCATTACTGGCTAAAAATGAAAATAACGTCAATTTACAGAACTGCAATTTACAGAACGCTGATTTTATTTCACTTTTTATGTATTTTTTAAAATGTTTTTAACAAGAGATAAAGAGTAAATAGAGAAGGTCGCGCCCTATTACTCATATTAACTCTGAATAAATAAATTATCAGACGTTGTCATTCTCATCATCCTTCTGTAGAAATGCATTTTTGTTGTTTTATGTCTCTTCTTCATCCGTGAGGAGATTGTACAGCATTCATTGTCATATAGCATGACTGGTATTACATAACAATTCAGTTGTTTCTTCTTTGTTTCTGACGAGATTTTTCTGTTTTTTATTACTTTGCTTAGTTTTCAAAAGGCATCTTTTGCTATCCCTATGCGCACTTTCCGTCCTCTGCTAAAATACATCCGGGATATTCAAAATCTTGAAATTCTTTACTTTTGATATCTGCAATTTTTAATTTGTATGTCAGTTTGTTCCATTTGCAAATAAACATGCATTCTCTCTTCTTGCAGTGTATACTTAGTCCTTTATTCACACTTTTCTTTAATATCTTCTGCAGAAATACTTGTAGTTTCCTTTCTGTGTATGTTATTATTGTGCCAATTGCATGTCTTATGTTAGAATTGTGATTGCCATAAATGAATTCAGGCTGAAATTCTTATTCTTCCAGAACCACTTCTCCTTATAAGTTGAATAAGCCTTGGCGAAAAGACAGGTCTTTTTTTACACGCCTTACAGTTTTTGTATATTTACTGTATTCGTTTACCATACGAATGTACGTATCTTGATGCCACCATACTTCTGGATGATTTTAATATCCTTTCCAAATATGTCAAGGTGAGCTAGCAATTACAACGGTACTTTTATCAATAGTAAAAGAGAAGTTAAAATCAGATTACCAAACTCATTATAGACACCCAAAACTAAGAAACAATAACACAACTCACTAAATACATTAGTAAAAGTATCAATATATTTTATCGAAACTAAATACATATATAAATTATATACAGGGCGGTCGCTCAAAGAATTATTTCTAAAAAAAATGCATCACTCCAGTTGAACAAACTATAGTTAATTATATAGAACATTCAAAACAGCTAACCTTATTATATAAAAAAATATTCTCAGGCGAAAGCTAAACTATGTAAGATTAAAATTAATCATGAATTCAAATGCGTCATAGGAAATTGCGTTCTTGACGAGAAGAAATTCGTAAATATTAATGTCCGACTTCGCAGCACTAACTTTAAATTATGGCTAAGCAGAGACCCCTAGGGTCAATTTCAACCATCATTAAAATGTACGAACAGCGTTAGGGAACATATTTGTCGAGAACTCCTATAATAGTAACGAAACACAAAACAAAAAACTTGCAATATCAATTAATAACACGGCTACAATTTAGTGACTGCATTCGGGAAATAAGTATATGCTTATATTTCAGTATCGAATACTACATTTACAATTATTTTGTCATTAATTTAGACGATAACTATATATATATATATATATATATATATATATATATATATATATATATATATGTGTGTGTGTGTTTGTGCGTGCGTGTATATGTGTGTGTCTATCTATCTATCTATATATCTATATATCTATATATTTATATATATCTGGGCATTTCGATGTGTAGTAATAGAAACTTGAAACTAGAAAGTTGAATTATGATTGGCCTGAAGATTGCGATAAAGCATGAAACATGCTCTCGCCGAATAGTACGAACGAAATGTCCACTTTCGTATTCAGATAATCTCTCTCAGTGATAGTGAGAACTTTTATCCACCACTAAAGAATACTTTAAAAAACTATATTTTTATATATATATATATATATATATATATATATATATATATATATATATATATATATATATAAAGTTTACTTAAGTTTAAATATCAATTTTTGTCGTTTTGTCCGACTTCGAAGTTTCTTGGTAAATTTTGCGTTCTTAGGGAGCTCTGATTTTAAACGATATTTTCTATTATTTTTCATCTAGTTCTGCTTCTTTTTCTTTGCATTGGAGTATTCATGAATTTAAAGTTTTTTTACAAAGGCACATTCATGAATTTTTCCTTTTCTTTACGTCTACATTTTTTTCAGCTGTAGATATTTCCTTCCAGTTGTAAAGTTTTCTTCTAAATTATTTTTTTCTTTATATAGAAGTTCTTATGTTACATTATTAATTTAATTGCAATATCTTTTAATTTGTATTATTAATTAAATTATAATATTTTATGCATTTGTATTATTAATTTATTTTATTTGATTTATTATGTTATATTATTATCAAAGGACAAAAAAACAAGTAAATATTTGTTAATGTGTCGACATCGACTCATTTTTCTTATTAAATAATTTAATTTGTTTATTATTTTATTATTGAATAAGAAGAATGAGATTATTAAAGACAGGAAATAAGTGTTAGCCTATACTCCTGTCCAAAGACTGGGGGATTGTGAACGGGGTGATAGACCTACCTCTCTACTCATATATATACAATACATATATATATATATATATATATATATATATATATATATATATATATATATATATGAGTGTGTGTGTGTGTCAGAGAGAGTATTTGTGAGTATGTGTGTATATATGTATATATATATATATATATATATATATATATGTATATATATGCATATATGTTTGTATATATATATATATGTATGTATATATATATATATATTATATATATATATATATATGTGTGTGTGTGTGTGTGAGTGTGTGTGTATATGTATGTATATATGCATGCATATATTCATTTACACTATTAATTGTATTTGAGGCTGTCGCACATCTTGGTGTCGATTTTGAATATCGTGTTCAACAAATGGTTTCGGTAAGGGTCCATCCCCAATAAGACCACAAGGGGTGTGGTCGCGATGTTGAAAACGGGCTACGAGGGAGGGCGGGAATTACATGATTACAAGCCCATAAACCTGCTAAAAATAGGGTTGAAGATTTTGGCCAAGATCCTGACGGAGCGTTTGAAGTCAGTTGCCGAGAGTCTGTTGGTGCCGGATCAGAATTGTGCTGTGAGGGGCCGAAAAATTCAGAACAACCTGCCTCTGATCCCCACAAACCTAGAGGGTGTAAACCCGATGAGCAAGCTGCGCTGAACAATTTGATCAGTCAAAGTCATTTGATAGGTTCGATCATCAGTAGCTGGCTGCTGTCCTGCAGGCTGCCGGATTCCAACGCAAATTATGTAAGTGGATTAGCCTCCTATATCGATCCACCATGTGCTTTGGTAAAGATGAACTGAAACTGTTCGCGCGCTTTTGCGCTGTCGCGATTGGTTCGTCTGGGTTGTCCACTTTCGACCCTACATTACCTTTTGGCGTTGTAGCCTCTCCTTCACCAGCTGAAGGACAGGGCGAGCAGTCCGGCTCTACGTGGAATCGTTGTCCCTGGTAGAACTCGAGCCAAGGTTCCCTTGTATGCCGATGGCGCATTAATTTTCCTGTTGTGTGGCAGCAACATTGAGATGGTACAGAAGGCGCTTGAACGGTACGAAAATGCCACAGGTGTCAAGATGAAGTGCAACAAGTCTTCCGGATCGCGGTTCGCTTCCTGGAGGGGGGGTCTTTTTCGAGGCCGCTTGGCTTCACAGAGGGTTCTGTCCGCATTCTTGGAGTGTGGTTTGGACACGACCTCCAGCTGGAGAAAAATTGTTCAGAAGTACAGGCAAAAGTCTAGCGTCGGTCGGGACTTGGCTTCGAAAGAGATTGTCCTTGAAGAGTAGAGCTGAGGATTGTGTCACTTACGTCTTTCCTCTCATCATTTACCGCTTGGCTGTATTTCCTCTTTGCAAGGACCATAGGAAGGAGATCGAGCTCTTATTGATTACCGTCTTGTGGGTGGTTGCAAGCAGAAGATCAGCAAATAATGACTCACCAAGTGCAGCATTCCCAGCATCCGTGTCATGGGGGCCTTGTAATGCCACACTTGGTGAATCACCGACACGCCTCGAGGTTGGCTTTCCTACGCCGCGTTTCAACTGAGGATTCTGTTTGGGAGGAGAGTGTTAGGGACGCCTTCCCTAGCCTTACTATCATTCCTCCCATTTCCTGACTAAGTGCCGTCGTAGGTTCAATAAACTGACGACTTTCACCATTGAGTGTCGAGGGGCCAAGAACGTCTTTCCTTGGTCCAGTGATCTTTCATGGCCTCGAAAGTTCTTGTATCGTGAACTAGTGGAGGGGGTCGCGAAGGATACTCTCTGTGGACGGTTCCGCTTGTCGTTGGCCGTTCTTTCTGATCTTGGGCGCGAGCGGCGAATTACCTCAGTAACCCTGAGTTTTCGCTTCGGAACTTGCTATCTCTGAATGAACGGGTCTTCAGATGGAGCTGTACAGATTTGCCCGGTTGTCATAGATTTGACCTTGTCTAAGAAGAAACAGTTTCACACGCCTACTATCATTGTCCTCAGTTGCGCCGTTTCTGGGACTCTCTCGGTGAGTTGACGGCTCGTATCGCTCCCGATATTCTCGTGCTCATTGATCTCGCATACGTGTGCAACCCCCGTTTTCTGGGAAGAAACGAATGGTGTTTCTGTAGCTTCTAAACGTTGCATGAATGGTGATATGGATGACGCGGATGGAGGGAATCTTGCGATAAGAACTTTATTCTCTGGTCGAATTCTTTCAGGATCAG
This sequence comes from Acanthosepion pharaonis, assembly GCA_903632075.3. Classification (NCBI taxonomy): domain Eukaryota; kingdom Metazoa; phylum Mollusca; class Cephalopoda; order Sepiida; family Sepiidae; genus Acanthosepion; species Acanthosepion pharaonis. The sequence goes on from CAHIKZ030003802.1 coordinate 495,545, forward strand.
CTGAAGGTGAAGATCAGGACTGATAGAAAGCGTTTGTAAAGCGAGAGATTTCAGCGAAAGTTGGGCGAAATTAGAGAGCTTAGTTTGTGTGAAAAGGGATAATATATGGGATTCCTTATTTAAGTCGTCTAGGTCACAACGGGGCTGTTTCCTGTGATTCCTCCCCGCCTGGTGAAGCTAGACACTATTTGTTTTCCTACTTAATTTGAATAAGTGTTCTCCTGGCCTTTTCTCGGCACTCTCTTCTGTCATGATTCAGGTCGACATACCAAAACTCCTTTTTAACCTCCTTTTTCATCACGGCTGGGTCAGACTTGATTTTCATTTCCGTCATTTATTTTAACCCTTCACACTGCATTAGCGAGTGTGCTTCATGATTTTGTCTCGCGACGAAATACAGCACCCACTCCTATTATTTTGAGGGATGGTCGGTAAAAATTGAATACAATCACACTTCAACGTATATTTATATTGGATAATGGATTTTCTTTAATCTAAAAAGGAAATCAACTTTAAAATAAAATAGATCATCTATGAATTTATATAATTCCTTCCTTTTGCGTCATTGTCGCGAAAATAAATTCCAATATGTTCTACAGAGCAACATAGGTGTCCTTTCTGTAGACGGACGACCAAATTTCACATTACGACTTCAGCGGAGTGCGAATATTTTGCATTGTCTTCTGAATAAATTACCGATATTTCGTATTGATTTTTATCGAAAGAAAGTAAGACAAACAGAGGATTTCTAAGCGCGATGTGATACAAACAGGCCAGTCTTTTATTCTCTTCATTCACTTGCATCTACCACTTTTTGAAGACAAAACCTGTTTACGTACAAACATTAAATATGTTATCGTAATTTTATCTTATTTATGAGGCATGCACTCAGTCACATTTACTGTTTAAACCAACAGGCTTGTGTAAGAATACATCTGGAGAATAGCCCTGTTCACAATGACCGTAACTTCTTGTAGTCTATCGAGGAATAAAGGAATCTAATGGTTGTGATCAATATGAAAACTGTGCATTTACATCCGAAAAAGAAACCATGCCAAGAGAAGTCATTCATTTTGTGCAGTCGGATGTTTTCTATGAATTATATTCAACTTTATGATTTAAAAAAATATATATACATTAAATGTATGGATAACACTTCTCAAGTTTTAGTATCAAGTCATGGTTTTAACAATAAAATTAGGGATAATCAATATATATATATATATATATATATATTCATGAATTATTCATACAAAAAACAAATACAAAGGTTAATGATTTAATTGGCGAGAAATCCATCGTCGCGAACAATTCAAATAATATACAATAACCCCGAACCTGTTTATGAATGAAAAGATCCTTGTTTCTATAAATTCCTGTTGCATGAGTTCTTATTATTTTTACAAGCTTTCGTCTGTTCATACAGACATCCTCAGGTATGGAATAGATTTTGTTCTTGTTTTTTTCTCTCAGTAATAAGAGGACAACGAAAATATATGTACTGTTGTAATCCGAAAAATGCTATTAGAAATAAGTTATTGTTTTTAGAGCGTGCAGTCGCAACGCTGAGTTTGAATTTAAATTTTACAATTGTGCATTCTTATACAAATATGGTGATAAGTGAATTCTTTTTTACTCGTAAATTTTCTGTCAACGTGGCATGAACTTTATTATTCAATAATTACAGTAATGTCGCACTTATTATCCAAAAGTTGCATTTGGATCAGTTATTTTAATTTCAATAAAGGTGCAATTAATTTACATATTCATGAATAATTCATGCAAAAAACAAATACAAAGGTTAATGATTTAATTGGCGAGAAATCCATCGTCGCGAACAATTCAAATTCAAATATATATATATATATATATATACAGATATATAGGCAAACCCATATATATGAATCGATATATATATATACACATATACCTAACTAAATTTACGAATACGAATACGAATGTATAAAACGAATATTTAATTTCTTATTTAGTTTTCCATCATTCTTACATTCTTTTCGGTTGTTGGAATGGAAGAATTCTGGAAAACTAAATAAAACTTAATTAAATATTCGTTTTATACATATATGGACATCATGAAATAGATTTTCAGAATATAATTCTACTGCTAAGCTATTTTTTTTATTATTTCCATTCTTTAATCTATTGCTTCACTTTTGAGCAGCATTCATTCGTATACTGAAACGGGCAAAATACCCCCAAAATGTGGAATTGATTCAGTTATCAGTTATCTCCTGACATCAATTAAACATAGCACGTGAAACTAGAACAGTCTACCCTAGTGAGAGAAATAATGAGGTCAGTTCGACATTACAGCCACCTGAAGAAAGCCGGAGCGTACAACTAAATGTTTTAATAAATATGGCGACAAAGATGAGGACAATAGTCCGAATAATGTAAATAGTGTACATAATACCTCATCTCAGAAATATAGATAGTTACTGAAGAAGACCGAAGCGTACATCGGCCGAAACGTTGTAATAAATATGGCAACAAAGATGAGGACAATAGTCCGAATAATGTAAATAGTGTACATAATACCTCATCTCAGAAATATAGATAGTTACTGAAGAAGACCGAAGTGTACATCGGCCGAAACGTTGTAATAAATATGGCAACAAAGATGAGGACAATAGTCCGAATAATGTAAATAGTGTACATAATACCTCATCTCAGAAATACAGACAGATACTGAATCAAGGATTAATAACAATATTCGATTACCCGATAAGAAATATCGACTAAGCATCGATAGTGGAATGAGAAGAATTGAATTTTATATTCCTTTTTTGTATTTATTAAAATATTAAAAATCTGGCATCAGCGGCCGAAACATTGTAATAAATATGGCGATAGAGATGAGGACAATAGTCTGAATAATGTAAATAGTGTATCCTTGATTCACTTGTCCTTTTACTCTACTGAACCAGTATATGTGACTTTGCATTATACATTTTATGAATGGCAACATATAAAAAATCTACAGCTCTGGTGCTTTCTGTAACAAGGCATATATATATATATATATATATTATTGGAGGCAAGGGTTAAAGCTTACTACCATAACACCGGTATCAGCCTCTGACATTGTCTGCCAACATAAGATAAGAAATGTTAGTACGTTCGAAGCGATCATCGTAATTAATATTAAATGTGTTTTATTATCAATTTATATAGACGCTAATTCCTAATTAATGACACTAATACAGTAGATGAATTTCCTGAAATTCAATTCGCAAGATATAATCAAAATAAAATGAAGAAGAAAATTCCTGGAACCGAGTATTCTTAGATTGAAAACAACAGACAAAAATGATTTCTGTGTGTAATTTCTCTGGTTTTCGTACAAGGGAGCAAATATAAACAATGGCAGGCGACATTAGTTTTCGGTCTGCTAGGATGGTTAGCCAATCCCTGTCGTAGACACCTGCTCAGGCTTATTTATGTTTTCTCATCACCCACAGACTCCACCTGCGGTTTATATTGCAACAATGATGTAAGGAATTTACTTACTGTTTCTGGAAGAGAGCTCTCTGTAATGATCAGTAGATACAGTGATTATTTTCCTTGAAATCTGAAGAATATTACGCCCTATGTAACAATATTCTGCCCAGCTGATGGGATAATATTATCGATTATAACTGAAAACATAATCTTCATGAAATATATCAATTAAGATCAAATAAGCATTTTTCTTTTCCTACTTTAAATGTCACATGGCGTGCTTTCCAAACTAATAGAATTAGGATTAATTAAAACTTTCTAATTTTATTGTAACCGACCTGACTCCATGTGAAGTGTTAAGAAGATAGAAAAATACGCAGAAAGGGTCAAATATTAAAATGATTCTTTGATGATAAGTCATATAAAGCAAACTATTACAAGTTTTATCTAATAAAACTGTGGACATTCAGAATGTCTAATATAATTTCCATTTCATTTTACGCCATGCAAACGACAAGACTAGAAGAATAAAAATTCAGAATAACTTCCAGAGCCATGCATTGACAAATCTAATTATTGCATAAAAATTCCTTGCTGCAGGAACAAAGTCGCCTTTTTGGTGATACTCCAAATATTTTACAATCCCAATTTAGCTTCATAATCACAAGTTGGAATTACATTACAAGTCATTACTCATATATAGCACTGCCCAAAGAAATGTCTGCGTATTTTTCTTAAGCCGGATGTGAAGGTTAAATATTAAGGATTTAGTGTAGCCATATTGAAATTTTCAGCAGTCCTAAAGGACGAGTAATGTGCCAATGTTTCCAACCTAAATAGCAACTTCCATTCTTTGCTGACGTCGCATTGGGAGAGAAAGAGGATTTTTCTTCAGGCATCAACCTTTTCAAAGAGTTATCGGGGGATTAATGATATGTAAAGAAGAGTATTATATTCTACGGATCAATACTTTGCCCAATTGATGGGATAATATTATCGATTTTGACAGGTAATATAACCTAAAGAGGATAGACTGAAACTCTAATACATATGCATTTCGGCCAACGTAAAAAAGTTTAACTAGGCTGAGGTTTAATTAAAGTTTCTAGATTGGGACGCATTTGTACAGTGTCGGTAAATAATTTTTTTTTCTACGGTTAATAAGTTTATACGAATCTCATTTTGCAAACGCATTTCTCATAGTCGAGTAATAAACAAGTATCCCATTTACAATCTTAGAACATTTAATCCCTATATGTGGCTTCCATAGAAATCTATTAGCCGTTCTTATCAATGATTTCCAATTCTCGTTGTCTTAAATATATGCGGACATATCATCTGTTCATATTCTTTTTTTATCATAGGCAGTGTCACTGAATATATAACTACAGCGATTTTTAAGCGCGACTTAGCTGTGAATCAAGGCCGAAAGTATGGGGCACCCATTGAGGTTCGAAATCATTACTCAGTCGTAAATTATCTAGCAAGAAATGATTTCTAGCCATTACACCAGGTGGAGGTGTCCGAGATTATGAGATATATGTTGCTGTACGAAGCGTCTTTATCTATATCGATTTTCTAAGCGTAGCCTTAGAGGTGGCACAAGGCCGAAAGGATGGGGCACTCAGTGGGGATCGAACTCACTACTCAGTCATATCTTATCTAGCAAGAAAAGCTTTCTAACCATAACACCATGTCGAGGTGCCGGAGATTATGAGATATATGTTGCTATACGAAGCGTCTGTATCTATATTGATTTTCTAAGCGTAGCCTTAGAGGTGGCACAAGGCCAAAAGTATTGGGCATCCAATGGGGATCGAATGTTGCTGTACGAAGCGTGTGTATCTATAACCAGCATTAAGTAGCAGAAACATTTTACTTTTTGTATAGAAAGAATTCATATTCCTACTAAGCAAAAACAAAAAAATAAAATCGTGTCCAAAGGGAGGAAAGATGGCAAAAGTTTTTTTTGTTACTTTCGCTCTATCGTATCGACAGTAAATATCCTATGTATCTCAAGGCAAATATATATAAAGTTTGCATCAAATGGCACATTTTGTATACAGTAATGACGACAGATGATAGCTGGTATCAGGATAATGCTATTTCTACCTGAAGAAATATTCTATGCTTCAAGAAAATTAATACCCTAGTGCTAAGTTTTATATAGGAATATGAGCAAAGACATACACAATTGATTTCACGTAAATGAAAGGATGCTGCAGAACAAACTTATTGTCGGATAATGGTCCTCCAATTAACTTCATCATTACATTGGAATTGCAGATTGCATGTGCATTCACCCTTAAACGCCTTTTATCTATGAATCGACACGAACCGATTATCAATTCTCTTTGTTTAATTTATCTTCTCTCTTCGATTAATTCGCCCTTTTCTGTATTCCTTTGAATCTTCCGATTAACAGAATGCGGTTGACGGGATAAAAGAAAATTTACACATTCTGTTCATTGAAATAATACACCAGAATCTAGAAATTCATAGGCATGTTAATTCGCTAAACTTAGTCGGTCTACGAGGGAAACTCACATTGAGAATCAAATTCGGTAAAATAATGAATTCTGTAGAATGATTTGACTATCGCTGGACACCAAACAGATTTGTAATAGAATATATGAAAATAAAATGACAGATGAACTGTCCATATTACAGAAACAAGTGTATTAGATTTTTCATGTCTTTTTCTCACTATAATGAAATGTACAAGTAAACGTATTAAGATCAAATTGTCTTTGGGGGAATAATATTTCTACTAATAAATGGCTCGGTCCTTCCGGTATATATATATATATATATATATATATATATATATATAAGTGAACATTGATTGAAGTCAAAACTCAGAGGCGATAGGTTGATTCTTGCTAGAGGCAATCATTAGGCCATTCACTTTTATATTTATATACGCTCTATCTCTGATACTGCGCACTTTATTCCATAAATATAGCACACTTACACGCACCCCCCATATATATATATATATATATATACACTGATTTGCTTATAGTCAATGTTAGAGATGTTTAATATTAAACATTTAAATTTAACAATATGAGTGGGAGTAAAGAAAGGAGAGATGAATATTATAAGTATGAAAATGAAATATTAACCTGCGATAAAATGGAAAAAGAGAATGGAAGAGATAAAAGTAAAAATGGAGAAGGAAAAATGGTGAAACTGAAGTAATTATAATAACCTGGAAACAGGGGTAAAAAAGGAAAATGGATATATAATATCCTGGACAAATAGAACAAAAATGTTAGAAAAAGAATTGATAATGGTTTTAAGAGCTAATCTGGTATAGTGTATTTAAGGAGTTGTTTATTTTTTTAATACTCCTCTGGTTAAATAATTACCGATCTCGGGATGGTTTAAGCAGGGATTTTACAAGTCGAGTATGGCAAAACACAAATAAAACAAAAACTAGTTTTCATCTTTAAAAATGTCCGAAAAAATGAAAAATGTCGCTTTTTTCTATTAAAAGGCTTCGGCCATTAGAAATTTTTTAATTCATTTTTGTTTCAACTTAACAAATGATAAAGTTCCTAATTCTTCTTTCCGTCTACTTGGGCTGGAAGTTCTCCTGTCTTCGATTGGGCTAAAGGATTTTTAAAGAGATCAGTACTATGTTTATATTTTATTATTTTTTTTTGTGATGTTAGAAACGTTTTTTCCAATTTCCCTTTTTTCGTTTCTGAACAAATGACCAAAGTTCCTTTTTTTTTTTTCTTTTGTATTCGACCAATTGTTAGATCGAACATCTCTCCCCTCTGTTTGCGGGCCATCGTTCTTGTTTAAAAAAAACAAAATATATTTTTCTTTTTGCACGTACAAAATGACAATCTTTGGCTTTCTCTCACCTGGACTTTTGTCAAACAGAAATTATTATATTTATTATTATTAAAACAATTGTCCCTCTTTTTACCTCTTTGTTTTTCCTGATAGTTTTTATACGATATTAATTTATCTGTATATTTGAACAGTAAAAAAAATGATTAAAAATTTCATTTCTATTGTTCTAAACCAAATTAAAAAAAACCTGAATTTGGACGATATTGGTCTACAATGATGTCTTTTTTCCCTTTCTTTCTTCTTATTATTTATAATTCTATTCTTCCAATTGTCTTTCGAAAATCGGCCAATGACCTAAATCTCTTCTGACTCCTATCTCCACCCTCAATCATGCATCAACAACTCTTTTTTCTCTTCTTCTTTCTTTTCTTTTTTTCTTTTCTTTCCTTCTTCTTCCCTTAAGATCGTCTAGTACAATCTTCGTGAATTATTTTCAACTCAGTTTTAAACCTGTTTCGTAACCGAGTAAGAAAAAATTAAATCATACTGAATATTTCTAATAATGCAAGGTGCCACATAGTGTATTTAAGGAGTTGTTTATTTTTTTAATTCACTCCTCTGGTTCAATAATTTAGGATGGTTTAAGCTTTTTAGAATAACTAGTTTTTCATCTTAACAAAGACAAAAACAATTTTTCTGTTAAAAAAGGAATGAAAGTTCCTCTCTTTCATCTGTCAGAGATATTTAAAGAGATCAGTACTATGTTTATATTTTATATTTTTTAAAGTCTTTTTGTGATATTAGAAACGTATTTTCCAAGGGTTTTCTGTGGAACCAAAGTAGAATTTAACACCAGTACCTGAATTTATACATACATACATACATACATACACATATTATTATTATCATTATTATTATTAAAACGACTATATTTCTATCGATATTAATTTATTTGAACAATGTATCTAAAACAAATTAAAAAAAACAATTTTTTTGCTACCCTCTGCCAGCCGCAATGCAAGGGCCACTGTGTTTCGCGAGGCTCGTCTCTTAATCGAGATGCCATCCCGCCAAAGGAATGCCACAGAACGAGGGCTAATAACCCCAAAACACTCCACTGCCACTAGAGAAAAATAAATCTGCTCGAAAGAGAATATTGAACTTTTTTTTTACCCCCGCGTCCCCTGCAGCAGACCCCGGCATAACCGCGGATCTGACCAAATTATCCGTCGAAAATGCATCGGCACAGGTCCCATCCCGAATCAACGATTTCCCCGCACTTTAAAAAGGTAAATGGTAATCACAACAGACCGCTTTCCATCACCACGGTCGATTAATTCTAATGATCGACTTTTCCAAATTACGAAATATCCTTCTCAGACAAGGAGGAAATTTCGTAATAGAAACATAAGAAACACATTTCTTTACACGTTTCGTTGAAATTTATCAAGATAAAACATGGAGACCTACCAACCTCTATCCACAACATAAAACCAACATTACACATTCATCTAACTGTAGAAAACGCTTAAACGTATGGCAAAACATTAAAAAATAACACAAAAACAAGAAACCGACATTTGATAATATCAATTATGATCACGACCACAAACTACATATTAATACAAACAACAGAATCTAATTATTAAGACAATAAAAAACAACTTTGATAATTGATAATTGGTTATCCGAAAGCGCTCTGGACCAAAGATCATTTGTAATAATCTTCAATGTAACAATATTTGTATATATGACGTAGATAATACATTTAAAAATTTCCTTTCTCTGCCCTGCGCCGATAGGGGTAGAATCTCTGACAGATGCCAAATCAGTCGACTTAAGATCCCGGCTTGAAGCAATCGGATGTCTAGCAACACTGCTGGGCTGTGATAAAGCGAAATGCATATGACAATATATATATATATATATATATATATATATGTGTGTGTGTGTGTACCCACAGTGTGGAGAAATAGTATTCCTACACATAAAAATTGTTAATTTATCGTATTTCCAAATAATGAATAAATATACTTTTTTTTTAATGGTACACTTCAGTCCCGCTTGTGACCTGCATACAATCCGCATATTGTGTAACACCGATGTTCTCGGCTCATAGCAAAAGTAATATTTCCAGATACTTTTCGTCATTGTCTTTCGCCTCATACCTGGTCAATACGACTGATTTCAAAATTTCTGACACGTTTCTGGCACAAATATCTCCAGTAATTTCTAGCCAGGACAGCCTGCTCGAAATTAATATGAGGCACATTGACAGCTGAGATGTTACTCTTCAGCTTGTCCTTATGTGTGTCTGTGTGTTGTCCTGAAGATTGCTATCAAGAATGAAATAGATTATCGCCGCTACGTGTTGACTTCAGTGTCCACTTTTAGACTTGATATTCACATACGCTCTATCGCTAGTATGTTTCCGTTTAAAAAAACCCAAAAAACATAAAGTGTTAAAATGTCATAAAAAACCAAATCAACAAATCATACTCAACGTATGACTCGCATTTTCATTGTTACATCTACTCCTTCTTTTCGTAAAATTGGGGAATAGTCCTTTCTTCTTGCGTTCTCGATTACTTTTATAATATTTATTTCTATTTTCTATTTGAGTGAGCCATCAGGACAATGTCATATTTGTAGCGTGTAATACTAAAGTTATAGTGGATAATAATTCTTAGTAGAAATTTTAGTCGTCTTAATATCGTTTGACTGTACAGCTTACTTAAATTTAGTGAGTAAGCGCATCCTTGTCTTACGTCTCTTCCTAGTTTTCATATAATCTAAACTTGTTCTATATCCTTATACAAGCTGTTTATTCGCAATGGAGGTAGTAATAACCAAAAAAAATCAAATTATGAAAGATAACGGCGTATAAGAGGGTTAAGTCTATCGGTGAGGTACTTCTAAGGATATGAAATGTCAGAACATGAAGAAATATTTTGCGTTACTGGCAACTACCTGAAACAATTCGTGTCACTAAAACTGAAAGAACTTCTTTCCACATTTGCATCATTGTTGTATGTTCACCGACAATGAAAAGTACAGAAGAAATTGAAAAGTTTTGCTGTAAGATAGGCAACGCCAATGCTCAATGCAAATTGCAGGAAAAGAAAAGTATCATTGAATACCTGAATGAGAAAGTAGTTAAGCGGGGGATATGATGAAATATTTGGCATACTTATACTAAGAATTCATAATAAACGCTGGAAAATGGGTGCAATACTGCACAGGGAATGATCAGGTTGTAGCCAGCACCCAGTTTCAAGAACATCCAATATTTATATATAGGGAGAAACCCTGAATGGAGAAACTGAGAAAGAGAAGCGAAAAACAAAATGGATTTTATAACTATCAATAAGACATACAGGCGTGCAGTTTTACACGGCAAAATGTATCGAAGAGCCGACTGTGGGAGCGACCACCTTCCAGGGATATGTAAACGACGAAATTGGATAGAGTCAAGACAGCGTCAAAACTGCAACATAACGGACTTCCAAAGCAAAAGCAATGGATGAAATGACAATAAAAACTCAAAGGTCATCACATTAAGAGAAGCTTTATTAACATCAGCAATCGAGATCATCCCAAAGAAGACTAAATAAAAAAAGATTAGATGACAGAGGAAATCTCGCCATGATTAAACGAGATAAAAAATGCAAATACAGGAAAGAATATAGAACACTACACAAAGTAAACTGCACAAAGTAATATATGCAGGCTGCTAAAGGGGAATGACTCAACGAAAATGTGTAGAAATAGAAAAAAAAATGAGTATCACATATGAAGCAAATCTGAATAAATATAAGAGAACTAACAAGACATAAGACATGCACATCAACAGGATGCATAAAATTCTAGGACGAGCCAATGATATTTAAGAAGGAAATATACTTAAGAGATGGAACGAATATATTATCAGAAAATACTTCCACGATTAAAGAGGACAACCGGCAATATAGAGAAATATCGAAGCACCAGAAATATTAAAATTTGAAGTGAAGTCAAATTTAACAAATTGAATTGTCAGCCTTAGATGATTTCAACATTGAAACGATTACATGATAATCACCGAAATGACAACTGTGGCGATATACCGGAATACCTAAGCAGATCCAATTTTGATAGCACTGCATGAGAAGCCAAGAATACAGGATTGTGAAATCCATCGGACAATTAGATTATGAGCCATATAACTGGAATTATCTGAAGGGAAACGGCTCATAAATGAAGATGATGAGGAAGAAAATGAAGATGAAGTAGAAAAATAAGAAGACATAAATCAGAAGACAAATAAGAACAAGAAAAAGAAGAAGAGGATGAAGAAAAAAGTATAAGAAAATAAAAATAAAGATGAAAATGAAGAAGAAGAAGATGAAGAAGAAAAATAAGAAGAAGAAGAAGAAGAAGAAGAAGGAAAGAAGAAAAAAGGAAAGAAGAAAGAAAGGAGAAAAAGAGGAAGAAGCAGAATATAAAGAAGATGAAGATGAAGAAGAAAAATAAGAAGAAAGAAATAAGAAGAAAAGTAAGAAGAAGAAGAAGAAGAAAATAAATAAATATACAGAAGATGAAAATGAAGAAGAAGAAGATGATGATGAAGATGAAGAAGAAAAAGTAGAAGAAGAGGGAAAGAAAAAAAAGACAAGAAGAAAGAAGGAAAGAAGAAAGAAAGAAGGAGAAAGAGACGAAGAAATAGAAAATAAAGAAGGAGAAGATGAAGAAAATAAAACATATATGTGTTTATTGATTACTAAATTCCTGGTGTAAGTGAAGCTTTTCCAATATTTCAAAGTGTTCTTTGCATCATAGCCTAACAAGTGCCTTTGCGTAATCGTTTAAACATTTGATATAGTTATTTATGCATTTTAATATTTGTATTGATAGAATTCAAATGAGAAAAACCACCGTTATGAAACATCTTGAACACAACTCTGTTTCTTTTCCTATTTCGATTCTACTGGTTTAGGAAGAACAGTCTCAAACACTAAATATATTAATATAACCATGAAGTGAAAGCTTCATTAATACATCCTACTTCCTATTTAATTACCAATTCACTCTACTAAAATGAATCGTTCAAATCACTAATTGCTTTGAACATCAAACGGAGAGTAATTTAATGAAATGACTTGCTTTTTTTACCAAGTGCGAAAAAAACCATTCGAAAAATCAATTATCAAATGAGGTTAAAATTGTTGCTCAAGAAATGTTCACACATAAGAAGAAAGCAAAGCGAAGGTTGATCTTCATGTGGGAAACGTTGCAAATTGAAATTCTATTTTGTCGAAGTATCTTAAGTTTTATCAATAATTGAAATGAATGATCAAATCCTGAAATCCGCCATGAATTTATTCTTAGTTTTGCAATATTTTCTCACTTGTTCATATCATTTTTCATATTTGTTCATGCATTCAGTTTTCTCTCCAAATATGGAAAAAAAGGATACAAAGATTTTTCTTTAAATTTCGTTAATCGTTTTTATGGAGGAATAATTAGTTGCATTGATTTCAACTATAACATGAATTATTTGGATGACTATATATATATATATATATATATATATATATATATATATATATTTGTTTGGATAGATGTGAGTTTGTGGCCCTGGGTTTCACGCTTTAGCGACCGTCAGACAAACTGATTAATTTTTTAAAATTTTGGGTTTATGTAGATTGCGTGTATTGGTGTTATTATGGAAGCGTTGGGGGAAACTTCGTCGTTTTGTCATCGTACTAACGCAAACATCGATGTATGCAGACACATATACATACTTGGTCGTCCGTCGGGACTCATACATATATAAACATATGTGGGCAGTTTCGGATATGGCATATGTATGTATACGGGTGGTGTTGTGTCTATACATACGCATTTGTATGTTGAAATTCAAAGATTTGGAGTGTAGCGAAAATTTCTCGTGAATGTATACATGTCATATTTTTATTTTTCCAGTGAATAAATTTCCTCGCATATATGTATATACGCGTGGTGGGGTTTGTGTAAAATTATGATAGGTACAAATTATTATTATTTATATTTATTTTTAAATTTTTTTAATTTTTTTAATTTTTTCAAAAATTTAAAAATAAATATAAATAATAATAATTTTTTCCCATCATAATCTTACACAATGCACACCACACGTATATACATACATGCGAGGAAATTTATTCACATACAAATGCGTATGTATAGACACAACACCACCCGTATACATACATATGTCATATCCGAAACTGCCCACATATGTTTATATATGTATGTGTGGATGGTCCTGCACGAAACCTTCACCATTATAATCAAATCTCATGTACTGTTGTCGGGCTGTCGGTTTCCTAGGGACTGATCTGCTTGACCTTCATACGTCGAATTCGACGGGAGAGTCGAGTATATATATATGCTTTCGAGAGTATATATATATATATATATATATATATATATATATACTCAATCATCCCCACCAACTGAGCTTACATTTCTAATTAGCTTAGAATTGACATTTAGTTGGTTAATCAAGACATACCCATATGTCTATTTTTTTTTAGTTGTGTAGTTATGACCCAAGCCTTTAAATTTCGGAAAAGATGTAACACTTTTTTGTCAAATTTCCTTAAAAATCATGTAATCACCAGTTACTTACCATCGCATGAAGAATTACTGTCTTAATATTGAAACATGTAGCGATTTCAAAAAATGTTTTTATTAAAATCTCTTATAATAAAAAGATGCAGCCAGAAGGATTTACCGACAACACAAATCAATATACAATACTTCCGGTTTAAAGGGCATTTATTGAACCAGTGTTTTTTTCTATGTTGTATTATACGGGGAGTTAAAAGAAAACAGACCTTCAAGAGATGAAAGTCTGAGGGTAACCGGACTATATGCAATAAGCGAAATTAGGATACAGGATTCAAAAAGTGGAAATAATTTAAGAATAAATATTTATTTTCAACTCCATTCATCAGTTCGTGTTTACAGCAATTATCTGAATAATAATAATAATAATGATAACTACACGGATCATCAGGGTGTTTAGTCTATTCAGGTTTATATTAGGTACTTATTATATATATATATATATATATATATATATATATATATATATATGTATGTATGTATGTATGTATGTATGTATTTTGTATTTGTGTATGTATACAGCGAGAGAGAGAGGGAGAGAGAGATATCGAAGGGCAGCGGGATGAGGGAGAGATGTTGAGAAGAGGAAATATAAAGCTCGTGTCATTTTATTCATTGATGACCGACTACATTAAAATGACACAACGACCGATCTCATTTATGACAAGATAAGTCTCCTCAAGGAAAATGAGCGTCATAAATTGCGTTTAAATATTCATAAATTGATCCGTTCGTCTTTTCTGTTTGGCCGAATTGGTCCGGGACAAATTAGCCTGCTATTCCCCGTAGCATGCGCGTTTAGTTCGGGCAAGCGAAATCAACCATTTGACCTTTTTGATCCATGTCCAGAAGATAAGTCTGGAGACCCAATAAAAACAAACACTTATGACGCTCAATGCGTAGTTTTATGGAGTGCACTCTCACTTCGAATATGCTTCGAAAGATGTTATATAGAAATTTAAGAACAAAAAATAAGCACATTCTCTATTTCCCGGTGTGTAAGCCAATTAAGTTGTTCAGGTTTTTTAATCATTTCTCCCCAATCAAGGCAATAAAGCCACTAAGACGTAAGAGCTTATTGAGCATGAAAGAATATGAAAAAAGAAAAACATTATTAAAGTAAAACATCAATAAATGAAAAAAAAAGTTAGAAGATAACAGCATTTTCAAGATGACTAGAAACCAAAAAGCCCGATCTGTGTTCGACAAGCGCGAAACGCGAGAAAAGGAAATGTTAACATAGGACTTACGGTTCTATTCTACAATTTCGACTTATATTTCCAATCTACAAATTCTACAATTTCAACTGTAAAATGATGAAACACAACTGCCAATCGAGTACTGCATTTAAATTCATGAATTCACGGCACCAAAGAAGTAAAATTTATTAAAGCAATTACAATACAAATATTAATAAAAGAGGCAAAAGGAGGCTACGTAAAGGTGTTTAGAAAGGACTTAAACTGAGATAATAGATCAGAAGCGATAATAGCGGAGATTTTCCATTAGATTTTCTCAAGAATATCTAAGTACATATCAGAAGCACATGACTATTTATAACAGTGATGTCCAATGCATTGACGAATGGTAGATACTTGGAATATTTCCGAAGAGTTAAACTCAGGCTCGTAGCATGATCACGTGCAAAATATTTCTCTACGTTTCTGAAGGCTTCAGACTTATATTTGTCATGTCATAACATTTTGCAAAATATGGATTTTTTAGCAGATTATTTTTGAACGTTTGATATGGATTTTTATAACTGACATTTTTTAACAATAAAATCAATCACCCTGATAGTTTAGCAGGCATAATTTAATGGTCACGTCTTATTTTGAATTACGAAATTCTAAAAATTCAATATTCTACCATGAAATCAATAAGACTATCAAGGAAATGTGTGTGTTTATACATATATATATATATATATATATATATATATATATATATATATATATATATATATAAAACACACATATATATATATTTATGTATTCAGGCAGCAAATTCGCTTTTAGGCATGTCTGATTGAACAAATTACAAACATTATATCTGCTTATTTTTATCATAATCATTATATATTCATGAATATTTTCCATATATTACAATTAAATTCAGAGTTGTCCAGCTCCTTGACCAGTTGCCACTCAAGGCTATAGAACCCAGTCTGTCCTACTATTTACCCATAGCTGGAGAAGAAGAGGATTCACAACTTTCCCAACGTTATTAGCACATAAGTGAATGTAATGGATTCGACTGGAATTCGAACTCGATCAAAGCCGCTATCCATTACTCCACCGTGCCTAAGGCGGATGGACGACACTTTGTGCAACCTTCCGGCAACTCCTGCAGTCGCGGTGGTACCAAACTGTATTGGTTTATCCTGTCCTTTGAACTCTGCTAGCAAGGCCAAGAGGGGGAACTAGACGTCCGGGCAGCCCCAATTTTTCATATATCCCGCCCAGGCTCGTAGCGCACCGATGCCGACGACGACAATTAAATAAGGCAAGACATTGCGAGACATTTGCATCAACATTTCTGTCCAGATAGACAGTATAGAAAAATACTGATTAATAACACAGCTATAGTACACAAAGAAAATAACAAATCGAAGCAGCTGAATACAGTAGTAGGTTCAAGGTTATTAAGTGTTTTTTTTTTTATATATTTTTTTATTACGACTGGTAGACTTATCTTATGAGAATAATGGGCTAAACTCTAAAAGGAAAGGAAAAGCAAGGATAACACTAATAGATGATCCCGTGTGTGAGAAGAACTTTTGCTCATAGAAATTCAATTGAAAGAGAAATCATAGTGGACAGTGATTAGTTTACATACCTGTATAATTGTATGGATAGTTAGAGGAAGTTTTTATTTAGATATCTTAAGACATTTTTTTGTTTATACGTTCTTTTTATAGATACAAATATATAGTAAATGCTCTGTTTATAATAAGCAGTATTAACGACATTTACCGGCCTGAATGTCCAGAAATTTTCATAGAAAATATGCGTCCTCCGACAGGAATCGAACCTGTATCTTATACGGAACCGTCATATAGGCTGATTGAACCACAGAAGAGCGTTTCTCTGAGCAAGATCGATTTTACTGTTTTTAAACTACAATTCTCAATGATTTTCTCTCGTATATTCATGTCTGCTCAATGCGTATCCAAATGTAAACAAATGATGTCACACTTTATGAAATGGACAAAATCCGACAAATATTTTAAGCTGGAGGACGCATATTTTCTATGACAATTTCTCGGACATTCAGGCCGGTAAATGTCATTAATAATGTTTATTATAAACAGAGCATTTACTTAAATATTTGTATCTATAAAAAGAACGTATAAAAATAAAAATATCTTAAAACAATTGTCGGACTTTGCCCATTTCCTAATATTTTAATATTGTTTCGTAATATGTTGAGGTATTTTGTAACGTTTATATTTCTGTATACTGATTTGATATTTAAGATTGCAATAACATTGCTTTTCATGTTTATGTTTCGTATATTCTTGATTTAGTTACCCGAGTGTTTAATTTGTGACTTTAATGCCAGTCGGTATTTCCTAGTTTTATTCATTATTTGTAATGATTAATGCTATAACTTGTATAAAACCTTTTTCAATTTCTGTGTGGCCGGATATATGGTTTTTGGTTGCATGCGTGTCACCTTTCTTAATCCAGTAGCAAATTTTAAGCCACGCTATATACCTTCCATTTCAGTTATAGAATGTTTGACATTAGAGTTGCGGTAAACAAGATTCGGGTTACTAATCTCGCTCCATATAAAGATACATAGAGGAAATTCACTTATTATAGACTCAGAATATATATCTATTAGACAAAATAAAGGAACTTAATAATTTTGAAACGACACAATGTCACTTCATGAATTCGGTACGCCGATGGATTACTGGGTATGGAAAATTAGAGAACTTTGGATATTGACGGGACTTCATTGCCAGTCTAGTACTGCACTTAAATTTGTATCCTGTTGAAGAGATCATCCAAAAATATGCCTTGGCAGTATTTATAGAAAGAGAAAGGAAGGGTGCTTGGAAAGCAATTGAAGTCGAGACGCCAGATCAGGCCCAATAACATTGTTGATTCTTCTTTGAATGTTATCAAGGAGTTGTAGACCTTATTTAACAGCAATATTCTAAGCAAGGACAAATTGTAGATTGAGAAGAGGGGCCGTTCAGTATATAACTTTCATTTTTCTTAAAGAAGGCCTTGGCCCTAGTATATGAGATGCTTAACCTGTTCAGCATTGATTAGGGTCTCTAGTAGTTTACCCAAAAGATGTAGAAGGCTAATTAGTCGAAAGTTGGAGGGTCCGTCTCTTTTCTTAAAAACTAAAACAGCAGATGATGGTCTTTAAGCATGCAGGAAATCATGAAGCATCGAGGTATTTATTATAGTTTAGATAAGACGTGGTGGGGATACATGGATACTATCACGTCCAAATGTTCTGTGGGGAACTAAATTGAAGATGATACCAGAAACTATATAAAGTTTTATATGTATATCAGTCAACAGAGATAGAGTTTTACATGTTAATTTCACCGAGATGACTCCAGATGAGACGTGTGTTGAATTAAAAGAGAAATATTCAGCTTTATCAGTGAAAGATGTTAACACCGCAAATTGATTGATGAGAAGAGGAATATAAACCTTAAATTAGTTTAGCATATTGCAAAGTTATCCGGCGAGCCTTCCAAGAGAAAAAGATTCTTTACTGCATAGGTAGAAAGGAATGCCACGAAAATTGGAAAAAGAAATGTTATTAGTAGGTTGTTTGTCTTTGGTGTTTTTCGCGTCTTTATTTTCTAAGGGAGGATTGTTTTGAGGAGAAAAAGACAAGTAACAAGACTAATATAATTATCACTGCCGTTAATAGCAATACAGACTAGACAGAACTTGGCTGAGACCAGAGCATAATGTGGTCTCAGTGTTGTTCACCAAAAATATATACAGGGACACATGCCTGCGCTACAGAGCGCTACAAATAATATATATATATATATATATATATATATATATATATATATATATATATATATATATATATATAAGTGAACATAGAAATCAACACTTAGAGGTGACAGGCTGTCTGTTTCTTTTTATTAGTTGGTGTTTTCATTAACGTTGTAAATATGTGTTTATATCGCTTATTTAATAGTTTAGTTTTGGTTTGGTTTGGTTTGAGAAGATAATTAAAGCTATTTATTCAATTTTCGGGTTGATTGCTGTAGTTTATTCTAACTATTATTTTGGCGGGACCAGTTTTTAATCTGTTTATTAGTTCATATATTTATTTGGATGGATTAACTTTATTTGTTTTTTTTTTCTAACGGTTTCTTTATCGGGTTAATTTATTTATTTGGATGAATCTAGATTAATTTAATTTACTCAGTTTTTATTACTTATTTATTATACTGTATATGTTTATTTACACTTTTCGGTTTTTGATTTTTAAGTAACGTAGTATTTATTTTTCTTTTACCGTTATATAGCAGTTGTAGCCATTTTTTTCGTCCGATATTTGGTTTAATTTTTATAGTCGAATATTTTGGACATAATGGTTTGTTAATTTGTTTATTATTTACTTTATTTATTTGGGTTCATTGATTTTGTTTTTATTTTTTATTTATTCTATTTCGTCTATTCTAACTTGTGTGATTTGGTAAATTGTTCGGGTTAATTTATTTTGCTTATTTTATTATCATTTTGTTTATTATTTATTTTATTTTATTTTTTTCAGTTTTCAATTTTTAAGTAACGTAGTAGAAATTTTTTTTCATGTCTGCATTTTAAGATGAGATCGGAACTTTTATTTAATAATTTAATTTGGTCTGGGAAGGTAATGATATCTAATTTTTTAACTCCAAGCAAAGTTTGCAAGTTTTTGGTTGTTGTAGGTTGATGGTCTTTGACTTTGTGAAAGATGTTTTGTGCGCATAATTTCTTTGTTTCCAGAGTCCTTCAGTTATTCCTATGTATGCATTTACTTTATAATCTGGTGATTTTATCGTGGCTTGGAATAATATGTTGTTTTGCAAACAATCACCGTTTAAGGGGGCATTCGTTCTTTATTCTGTAGTCGCACGTGGGTTTAATTTGTTCGTGTGGTTTGTTGATAATTTTACTGTTGTGCTTTTTTTTATTATTTGTGTCATGTTCTCGGTGCAACGAATGTCCCTTAAACTGTAATTGTTTACAACGAATTCCCCTTAAACGATAAAATATAAAAATGAAAAATGAAAATAAATAAAATCAAGCAAAATAATTTAACCCAAATTAATAAATAAACAAATAAACGACTTCCGGTAAAATAACTGCCAAAATCGACTACCCACAATGCACCACTGACCCGTATATATAAATAGGCGAGATAAATAAGAGCACTCGTGGCATGACGATTGTGTCTAGCATGAAACAGACTGTCGCCTCTAAGTGTTGATCTCTATGTTCACTTTTATATTTACACACGCTCTATCTCTGATATTGAGTACTTTTGTCATATAAATATAGCACATCTTACGACTATATTTCGGACAACATGGCGGAGAAAAAAAAATTCTGCTTGCGGGTAGCAGTGACCTACAAAAATGAATGTCTTGATGGAGAAAATTAACTTTTGTCTGTAGTTTTCATTTGTTTTTTTGTTTTGTTTTTTTATGTTTTTAACATGAATATTTTAGCATTCCTTGTGTTGGTCAAACAGTCTCTTTTAAATTGTTATTTGAGATAGGAGCTGGATGGATCCATGCTGCTCTGAATTCCCCTGGTCATTCTGACAGTTTTATTGGTTCCTGGAGAGAGGATGTGTGTGTGTGTGTGCGTATTATTTGGTTCTTAGGTAGTCGGTGAGTATGATATGTGTAAGCGCGTATATTACTGTTTGGCATGTATAATCATTTGGCTCATGAGGGAGTGAGTGAGTATGATATGTGTAAGTGTGTATATTCGTGTGGGTGTGTGTGTAAAGTGTGTGGCCTCAACACCTCCGTAAGCATGTCTGTCTTGTGTGGGTGAGAAATGTGGGTAGCTTTTGATTAGCAGGGTTATATATTAATACTATCTATATTATTAAATTTATGGTTTAGCCCGGCTGGATAGTGTGTTTTTAAACGTTGTATCAACTTATTTTCAAGGAACTCTAATATTTTTCTAATGTTATCTACTCTGAACTTTTCTATTCTCTCAATTATAGTGAATTTGGCATGGGTTTTGAAATCGTGCTTTTCCAGGCGGAAATGTTGTTCTTACAGGTAATAATTTTTCATGAGGAGTTGACTTAATTCGATTGCGATAATTATTAATTATGTAGTGAAAGGGCCATTCAGATTTTCCTACATATTGTTTCTGGTATAGTGTGCATTCTAGGAGGCAAATTATGTTATGACTTCTACAATTAGAATCGTGGTAGATTTTGAACGTAGATTTAGTGACTGAGCTAGTGAATGAATTCGTGTGTCTAATGTGGTTGCAGCATAAACTTCTTTTGTTGTTACATGGTTAGAAAAATCCTGTTGTTTTTGTTCTTAGTTTATTACGGATTACCTTGTCCGCTGAAATGTGGTTACTACCTATGATTTCATTAGTTTCTTCGGTCTACGATATGCTAGAAGGCTGGGTTCCTTAAACAATTTTTTTAGGTCTGGTTTGAGATGTAGTATTTCCCAGCGACGTTTGATTATTTGGGATAGTGGAGGCAGAGTGGGGTTGAAATTGGTTACTAGAGGAATGCGGCTAGATTTATTTTTAATCTTGTTTTCACTTGGTGTGGAAATTGCTTTATTTATTTGTTCCCTGATTAGGTGTTGTTTATAGCCATGTATTGTGAATTGATGCACCAGATATACAGTGTTTATTTAATTCTTCATTGTTGGAACATATCCTTCGAAGTGTTTGTGAATAGGGAAGGTTCTTTTTGAGGTGTTTATGGTAGGAAGACTTAAAGTGTAGATAGTTGTGGGTGTCTGTGATTTTAGTGTGTAGTGTCGTTTGTAGTTTCCTGTTTTCATTTATGTAAATGCGGGTGTCTAAAAATGTTACCGATTTTGTTAGTTTTTCATAGTCAAACTTAATTGAGTCGTGCACTGAGTTTAGGGTCGTCACTGCCCGGGTATACAAAGAATATATATCTTGCATAGAATACAGAGTCGTTACCGATGAGAGGATAGATATGGGTCTAATCAAATTTTCCCATAAATATTGTAGCATATGATGGAGTTGCAATGATATATATATAAATATATATATATATATATATATATATATATATATATATATGTATAGATCATCAGTATGATGCAAAAACGATGTAAGTGCATTTTAAAATAAAAAAACAACTTTTAATATAACAAACAAAATAAAATTGCATAAATACGTTTTTTTTTATAATGGGGTGACTTCAGAAAAAAAACAAAAAACAAACAAACTTTTTCTCATATTGCCTATGTAATCTCAACTCATATATAATAATCTGTACATATATATATATATATATATATATATATATATATTCTCAGAATATTGCCTATGTAATCTCAACTCATATATAATAACCTGTATATATATATATATATATATATATATATATATAGGAAGTTTATTATATTTCTGAGGAAACTCAGAATATGTAGTCTCATCTCATATAAAATAACCTGTATATATATATATATATATATATATATATATATATATATATATATATATATTATACAGGTTATTATATATGAGTTGAGATTACATAGGCAATATTCTGAGTTTCTCAGAAATATAATAACCTGTATATATATATATATATATATATATATATATATATATATATATATATATATATATATATATATATATATAGGTTATTATACATGAGTTGAGATTACATAGGCAATATTGTGAGAAAAATTTTTTGTTTTTTTCCTGAAGTAGATCTCATTGTAAAAACGTATTTATGCAATTTTATTTTGTTTTTTATATTAAAAGTTGTTTAAAAAATATGCACTTAGGTCCTTTTAGCATCATACTGATGATCCATACTTATTGGCTGAGAGATGTATTAAGGAAATATCTAAATTTTATTTTGGCAAACCCAATAAGTTGACAAGAATTTTGAAATGGCAAATGTCTACAGAGGTGCCAGAAAAACGGCTCACTTAGGTGTGTAGATTCTAGAATAATTTTTATTGCTGTACCCAGTCTACAATAACTCCACACTTCGGAAATTGTGGGAAATTCAATAGAAACACAAGACGAATAAACATTTATTCGTTGAAATGTATGAGGATATTTAACCCTTTCAGCCCTGCTTTCCTTAACAATTTTACCCATTCTGAATTAGTTGCTGAGTCAAAATTCGCAAATAATTGGTATCTAATGTTTCACACTACATATAAAAATAGTTACAAGTGTTTACCAACAGTTCAACTGGTAGCTGGGCATTACGTCATTTTCTATACCGCTGTTTAACCGCTGGGTGGGCATTACATAATTTCCTTGGACATCGTTCACGATGTTTCATGATAGATATAAAAATAGTTACAAGTGTTTAACCATCGTTCAAACGGTGGTTGTCATTACGTCAGTTTTTCTACAACCGGTAAAGAAATGGTCAAGGCTGAAAGGCTTCAATTAAAATATGAAAGATTCAAAATGAAGGGCTCTATCATTCTTGGGGATGACTTGACTCTATGTATTCATAGATATAATTGAACAACAGACATTGTTCATAACGCTAGTATTGCATTATGAACTATTGTGTACTTGCAGCACATGTGAATGATGTATGAGTGGCGGCTGTTTAGAATAATGGCGCCTGAAATAAAAGCATTTCTTGACTTGTAATTTCAACTGGCAGGAGGAAATCGACCATCTCATTGCAAAGATTCCGCTCTGAGCTGAGTTATTGATGAATAAGAAATGGCAGAGAATTGAATAATCCAAGAAGAGAAGTGATATTTGAAGCTTTAAGTTGAAATATAAAAAAATCATATACATATATATAAACATGATAATGATCTGGATTTCGTCCGTTTGCCTTTGCTTAATATGAATCCCCAAAGACATTTATTCAATCCATTGGATATAATGAATAATTGCTCTCGTTCCACACTAAGAGAATAGCCCGTATGAATTTAACTCAAGCCTAATATCTCGTGTAGCCAAATCGATGAAAACGCCGCGGAAAACATGACTAACACCCAAAAACTTTTGCCTGTTCAATTACTGATTCGAGCAGTGACAAAATTTCATATGTCCACCCAAAGTCCATTATACATGAGATACTTACTGTAATCATTCGTGTACAATACGCACTATTTCCAGGTTGTTTTTCAATGACAGATGCATGTTATAGACGAGGAATTCATATTTACATTTTCTAGGCTTTGAAAATCATCATATGCGTCTCATTAAAACTGAATTTGAATTATATCTCTATATTATTTATAATTAATAATGTGTAAAATAAAAGAGTTTTATCCCTAATCAAACAGTTTACTTATTTTTGTAAATGTTCCCATCGATATTAAGAATGTTCTGGCTCGGCTCACTGCTGTCTATGTCAGGGATCGGCGTCATGATAATTTTATCTTTCAGTATCTGTCTATATCTCTGAGATGAGGTATTATTGTTACTTTCATTATTTACATTATTCGGACTCTTCTTCTCATCTTCATTGCCATATTCACAACGTTTCAGCTGTTGTACGCTCTGGCCTTCTTCAGGTCATTGAAATTTCGAACGGAACCCTTTACTTCGTCCACCGGGAGGGGGGAGATTGTTCTAGTTCCACGTGCCATACCTCTTCCGGATATCTCAGTTATTTACCTTTAACTCAACTCTTCAAGTTTTGGTTCACCACTGCTGTGGCCTGGTATTGAACTCACAACACTTTGGGTCTAGTAACTGCATCTAACCAACCTCATTATCCACTATGCCATGTTTTGGTGGACGAAATGAAGGATTTAATTCGAAATTCAAAACACTTGAAGAAAGCTGGGGCTTAGAACGACCGAGACGTTTCGAATATAGCAATGAATATGATGAGAACAGTCTGAATAATGTAAATAATGCAGTTGATTTAATCTTTGTTTTCATCATAGAACTTGCTCCTAGTCCATATGGTTATCTTCTTCGAGAAGTATATTTTTAACTCCGCCGAGCGTCTTCGTGAAGTAGCATATTTTGAGTAAGAATTAATTTAATATAGGAGATGAAGAAGATGAAGCAATTGCGATAGGGATAGTTTTGTCAAACAGTGCAAAATGCTAGAAAATAGACAAAAATTAGCCTAAGTGCATGGGTCATAATCTTAAAAAACCACATCAGATTGTGACTTTTATATGGATGTCATCCATTCCTTTACCGTTCCGAAATGCCAAAAAGGTCAGCAAAAAACCTTTCTTAAAACAACTCCGGGCAAATTAACCATGTAGCTGTCAAGTAGGATTTTTTTTTTTTGAATATTGGAGATCGTACCATCGTTTCCAAAATAAAGAACTATACCAAATAACAGAAACAGCATCAATGAAGGAATTTCAAAAGCAGCAATTGATAACACATGCAAAGGAAAATAATGACATAATCAAGATATTGACATTTCACTCTACTTCGAACAAAAGTTTAGGAAGGAAGCCACCATTATTCGGCAAAGCAGATAATCCGAGAAACCTGTTTTATAAATCATACAGTAGCACTTGATCCATAAAGTCGAAAGTTTCCATATAAGGAATCGACTAATATTAACATTGCCAATATTACTATCTTCTGTTTTCCACCGCTACAACGAAATGGCCGCTGGGATGTATTTTTTCATAAATTTTGTGCTCGTGCAAAATTATTTTTTGCACAAACTTTTTGAATTCTTATGAAAGTGTCTGCTTGTTTGCTCTAAAAACTATGTAAACGTTAATGACAAAGCATCGATACATTATTATTTTTATTTCATACGCTGCGGACATAAATTTTGATAAAAATGTTTAATCTTCACCTTATTTATAGTAGGATTAACGAGTTCATATTTGTTGTTATATTTGCTGATGAGTTTCATTTAAGAAAAAATTATACATGCTTTTAAAATATTGAAAGGAGGAAACGTCTCATTTGATTATTTTTGACAGATACTGATTTTACGACAGTGCCACCTATAATGAGAAATGATTAGTCGAAGAGAGGAACATCATATATTTTGGTCGCTCCATATTATATTTAAGTATGCAATTTGCTCACTTCAGATTATATTTAAGTACGGAATTGAATGTCGCCGCTGGGCTTTGACTTCGATGTTCACTATTATATTTGCATATGCTCCAACTCGGACACTTTGATTCCTAAATATAGCATACCTTATATACACAGGTTTCGATCGGTAAACTGTCGCCATTTTATATTTTTAATTCTGCGCCTGCGCGTTGTTTCTTTTTGATTTTGTCAACTGCGCAGTATAGTAGAGTCATTTGGGCTCTGTGTGTGAGAAAAAGAGCATCATAACGCCATTCACTTCGTCAGAAATTTGGAAACGGCCTGCTATACATCTTGGCACTCGCACCAGAAGCTCCAATACGTACATTTCAGAATGTTTGGATGTCAATCTGACGAAAGTGTCGAGGATTCGTAAAGAGTTGGATGAGTCTAATGTTGATTACGAAAGAGTTTAGTGTGATCCCTAGTGATGGCGACGTTATTCCTCCATTTGTCTTCTAACGTGGCATCAGACACAACATGAGGCCTACATCAAGCGCATTGAAGAGTTAGTGCTGTTCTGGCTTAAGAGGGTAGCTGCCTGAAGACCATATTTCTAGCAACAGGACTCTGTACCGTCCACACAAGGAGCAGAATTCAGTCATGATTGTCAGACAATTTCTGCGACTGCAAATCCCTTGATTATTACTTGTGGGCCGCAATTGAGCGAGAGACCCAAAATATCTCCTTGTTACACTAAAGATGAACTGAAGGCAAGAATTATGGCAGTATTCATCAACCTAAACAAGGAGATCATCCAGAAGAGTTGCAGTAGAATCCGAAGCCGTCTGGAGGACATGGTTGAGACTAATTGAATTGAATAAATATACTCTGTTATTTACATTTGTGCGTAATCTATACGATAATCCATCCATCGCACCATATATATATATATATATATGTGTGTGTGTGTGTGTGTGTGTGTGTTAAGACTCTCAAATGGACGGACCGTTGGACATAATTAACACTGTCTAGTAAGAGTACTTAAATTACAAGTAAGAAATTATACGTAAAGGAGTAGATGCCTTCATAAACAGAGTAAATAAATGTTCTCTTCCATCACAAGCCAATCTTGCATATAGCAAGAATAACACAGAAAATAATATTCTAGGCACTATTTTCACCTGATAAGGCACCGTCCGGTTATTATGCTGCTTGGCAAAACTTTCCAAACTTACCAGAACTTTTCACAGCTAAATCTGCGGTATTTAATTAGTAACGACGAATAACTGCGAATAAATGTAAATAAATAATTGAATAAGATGTAATTGTACTTTATTTTTTCGGAAATAATGTTGATAAAAAATCGACGTTATTTAACTCACAAGAAAACCTGTATAAGCCAAGAGTTATTGCTTAGATTCACACTATGCACAATAAATCATAGTATTCCCAGCAAAATAGCTAATATTATCGAAGGAAAGGATAGTAACCTGCTTTACACAAGTCAAGGAAATTACTAATTAAAATAAGTCCAACAGATAGAGTTCAGAGAAACCTATTTGAATAAGACGATATAACCTAAGTCTGAATATCTCATATAATTATTTTAATTTATAATCTATAATCCCAACTGTAATCCCACACATTCTATTACCTTCGTCTAACTCAACCATTTACTTTGTTAATTTTTCAATTATTGCAGCATTAACATTAATTTTAATTTTATTTTTTCCAGAATCTTCTTTCCCCCTATACACCGTTTCGCATTCATAACTGAATTTTAATATTTTGAGCGCATACTGGAGGTTTCTTTCAACCTTTTTTTTATTTTTCCGAAATGGCCAAGAATGTGAAAGACTATGGTCTTACAGGAATATAACTGTGGTAGAATTTTGGTTGTTATATTCAAAACTAAATGAACGCTTAGCAAACATTGTTTTGGAATGATTATTTTCTTTTGTATACAAATAAAAACTTGAATATTTCTTGTGAGACAGAGATTGTAGCTCACGGTACGTTGGAACATTGAGGGAGAGAGAGGGGGGGACACAGACTCATCTTTTTTGGTAAGAGTCAGTCGTCCTGATTAGTTCTTTTGTTTTTAGAGGAGTCGACACGCCCATCCCGTTTTCTGGCGAATGAGTAGAGAGAACTAACCTCGAAGCCATCTTTTTCTGATTTTGAATTGAAGTCGGGAAGTGGTTGGGAGAATGCGGTGAGTACAGGGTCTTTGATATTTTGTCTTGCTTATCAAAATATCTGGTTACAGAGACGAAGTGAGCTGATTAATCTATCCTTAACTATGTCGGTGTCCGTGTTAAAAATGTGATATGAAGATAAATACATGATACTTTTCATGGAATTTAAGAAATACTTTATTTATTTATTTTATATATTCAATTTTATTACTACTGCTAGTAGTAGAGAATATTTAACTGGACACTACTAGGCATTTAAACGAATCATGTCCAATAAGTTAAATAATTAGCCACCCTTCATCTTAACGCCACAGTTCACATTCAAGGGATCTTTTATTTTACTGCTTTCAGTTCTTGACCCCCGAAATATTACTCAGTCTTTGCTGGTTGTTTTTTTAAGTTTTATTAGTTGAACTACTGCCCAGAATCACATTCATCCAATATTGTTTTTCGGAATGGTGTTTCCAAATAATTCTTTGGCAGTCTTATATATTATTGTTTTCGGGGACGGAATATTTACTTAAAGGAGGTCATTTCATTGATTTTTTTGTCTTTAGCAACTGATTGCAATATCCTGCATCTTGACTCTTTGTTTACCTGCACAACTCTGGATTATTCAAATATTTTATTGTTGGTCAAACCAATTTTCCAGCTTATTGCCCTTTCGATCTTTTTAGAAGTATTTTTAAAGACGTTTCGCTTCTTTTTATCTTAACACCTTGTTATCTTAATCCAATATTTTGACAATATTTCACAATTTTCTTTTCTTCTTTGGCAATCTTGACTTTAATGACCAAAGCACGAAATGCTTAAGAATATCTCACAAAACTACAAAAGATGTTGCAAATATTCATAATAAAACTCAGATATTATTTCTTTTTTTATCTTTTCATCCCAAGCAAGGCAATAAAGCCACTAAGACACAGAGGAGTAGTGTGTGTGAGACAATATGAAAAATACCCTATTAAGGAGAGAGAACAATAAAAGAACATGAATTAAGAAAACAGACAATGAAGATTGACATTGCATTTAAATTTTTGAAGATCAAAGTTGACTGAGAAGTAAGAAGCCGTAGGAAAGTTCCACAATCATGAAGTACCATAGAAGAATCTGTTAGCATAGAAATTACGTAAATGATGAGACCTAGCCACTAATTCATTACTGCGCTTAAATTCATAATTTCTATTTTAAATTATAATTATAATATACAATTAATATTATATTGATAAATATGATAAATATAACATTTTAATTTAATTTTATGTTTTATTTTATTATCATATAAATATCACCTGAAGATTTTACCATGTTTGAATGGCCAATACAAAATTTACAGTAAACTAATATGTAATGAAAAATATCTAATGTAGTTGGCATATTTATAAGCGGTTAGTGTTGTAGCGTACATATGGCCAAAAGTAAGATATGAGACCCAAGATCAAATCGCACTATGAACAGTTAATATCAGCCTGGAGTGACAGTTACAATGTTCATAACCGTTGAAAATGGCCTGCAAATCAATTGCCCCAAGTGAAACTGTTCGACAGCCGTCGATCTTTGATCTAGGATGAAGTCACAGGCCTTTTTGACCGAAAGCTGTAAGGTAATGGCCTGCTTCGAATAAAAAAAAGAAAACGTCAGAGTATGTAATCTTATCAAACAAATATAACTAATGTCTACTCAGCAAAATGGCATTATAACCCACATCTTGGCTGTCTGTGTATTGAAGAAATATGCTTGAGCAATGATCTGCTATATGTAATAGCTAGATCTGTAGCAAACGAAGATGACAACAAGTATCCAACCATTATTGTAAAAGAGCCTTCAAAGTAACTGGCAAGAACGCCATCCACAATAAAGAAAAATAATAATTAAAACTTTTTTAGCTTTTCCAGTTTATGTTGCGTGACTGCCTATTGAGTGAACATTTACATTTGTTAAATTCAACAAAAATAAACCCGCATTACCTTCGACTCACTTTTGCTTTTGCAGTGGTTTTAAATTTTCCTTCTATGTTTTGATCGACAATGTTCGTTGAAATATTTGCTATAAGTTTCGTTGAAATTGTTCTGTTATTTTTTGAGATATGTAAGAAAAAGCAATGTGTTAAATACTTTTGCTACCCACTATAGCTATAAAACTGAAGTATACCGAATAGGCTAAATATATATTATACAATGTATCCCACTCAAATGAATAAAGAATGCCATTTAATCTTCCATGTAATTTATACGATAATTATTTTTCTTCTTTGTGTTGTGTAATATCAGGGCGGGGGCGAACATGTCTCTCCATAACTTATAATCCTTTGTAGATTTCAACACGTTTTTTTTTTATTTCACTCATCGTCCCCAATCCCTGTAATCACATTCCTTTAGACAAGCTGGTTTGTTAAACTATTAGCTTTATTCGTCTGTCTGTTTTCAGTAATTCTTGTGAGTGTCAAGTTTCTCATTCTCTTATTGGAATGCAAAACCCTCTATCCTATTTATGTACCCTAGAAATTTCAACTTTTCTTTCTGATTTTTAGTATAAGCCCATTTTCTGTTTCCATTTTCTCTAAATGTTCCTTGTTACTCACATTTTCAGTACCTGGTTTTCCCAGTATATTTCAGATTTCGAAAGTCTCAAGTCCTTTCCTTTTCTTTTAGGAGATTATTGAGCGATTATTGCATGACAGTTCAGAACCATTTTTTTCTAACAAAATTTTCCCGTTTCTTGATCTTTTGTTTAACTTTTGGAAAGCACATTTCGATTTTTCAATGCGCCTTCGGATTTCGGTGTCACATATTCCGTCATCTGTTAAGACACATCCTAGATACTAGAATTTCCGTACTTGTTTGATTTGCGTATCTCCAATTTGTAGTTCACATCTTAGACTTTTCCTCTTGCTGATATCCATATATTTTGTATTTCCCTTATATTTTTCGCTTGGCCTTACTATATTTTCTGCTACTTCGTATAGATTTATTTCTCTGTCTGCCGTCAGTACGGCGCCGTCTGCATATCATATATTGTTAAGATTATGTACGTTACTATTGATGTCATCGTTTCGAGGAATAATTGTCGAAGAAGTTCAATAAGCTACAACCTAAGTAAGGATGAACTTCCGAAAGAATTGTTCTAAAATATAATAATCAGCATGCGTCAAAATTTGGGTTAGGCTCAGACATAATTTTTTTTAATGTTTTCTGCAATTTTCCCATAATAACAGATCCGTCAGTGTCGTTAAGTGCCATTTGGGATATATATATATACTTTTTCTTTTTATGAGCCACATTCCGTCAGGACGTAGGCAATCATGACTATCCACAATCGTCTATCCCATGCCACTTTCAACAAGGTCTTTCCCTCTGCTTTCTCCCCGACATCACGTTATGTCATGCACTTTTCTTAAGTCTTCCAGGTATGTCACGTGTTGTCTTCCCTTGTCTCTCTTTCCCTGTATTTGACCCATGATTATTGGATTCTCCAAGCCCTTCTTCCTCATTATGTGTCACAGTAACTTCAGCTGCCTCTTTTTGATATCAAGTATAAGCCTCTTCCTTGTTTGCAACCTCTCTAAGATCTCATCGTTTCTCCCATACTCGGTCCATGATATCCTTAGCGCTGAATTTAAGGTATTTAGGTATTCACACTTGTCATTGTTTAATTTTCCACACAATATATATAGAATTCCAAACGACATTTGTTTTAGACGAGGGACAGGGAATAGTTTCATTTTCTAATTTATTTTGAGTGAGAAAAAACTGAGCGAAATATTATAAAGATTTTATTTTTATTATTGTTAAAAATCTTAAAATTCTATATTAAACGTCCAGGTTCTTATTTTAGTACGTGATATTAAGAAAATTGTATTCTTCCTAAGTTCAGGCAGTTTTATGGCCTTTTAAACACAAGCGCTTGATACGCCAAACTTCTTTGATCTTTCATGGAATCATTTTTATTTTTTTTTTGAATACTTGGAGAAAGTATTTTTTTCATATTGGCCAATGAGAAACGAGTTATCCGGGTCCGTGTTCTATCCTCGTCGTAGCCGACATGTTACAGTTTCTTTAATAAAAAGACTAGAGAGAGGAGAGAAGTTGTCTGGTATACTCACTGAAATTGATGATTCGGTAATTTCTGACACTGATGAAAATTGTGAAATTTCTGACACTGATGAATTATCTAGTGTCTTTGTTGATAACGATAATTCTGAAGTTTCTGATCACGTTGAAAATTCTGACAATGATGGGATTTCTAGCTTCTTTGTTGATAATGATAATTGTGAAGTTTTCGATACTGTGGAAAATTCTGACATTGATGTCTCGTATTCTCAATGAAAAAGGAAATTGTGATATTTCTGACGCTGTTAATACGTCTACTCGTGTCACTAAAAATGAAAAGTCTATGGAATATGAAGACAATGTATGTAAAATTGCTATGGGAGGAGAAAATAAGTCAGTCCCTTCAAACCATGCTGTAGTTATTAACGTACAGTGATGTTTTGTCCTGATAAATTAAACTACATTTGGATGCCTCACAAATATGTGTTCAAATATGAGGACAAAACAACTACAAAAATATATTTTTAATTATTCACTTAAGATAAATGAGTTCCCTACTCTAACTGAAGCAGCCCATCCTGGCATAAACCTTACTGAAAACCTGTTGGATTTATTGTTATTCGATATGAAAAAAAAATGTATTTCTGTCAGGCATTAAGGTTTTTTCTTATCATGACACTTAAGGCTGAAGAACATAAGGACAGATTTTGATTGACCTTTGCACTACCGTAATTTGTAGCTTTGTTGCCAGTCAATTTATAATGAACTATATGTTTAGACATCATGTCAATATGTTTCCCAAAAATAAATGCATTGAAATGTTGAAAAGGATTTTTTTTATTTTGATAATTTAGAGAAAACTAGCAATTCCCGTGAAAGGCTGTTGTATCTTTACAAAGAATCAATAGACAAAATGAGTTCGTAGGAAAGTAAAATTATTACAATGTATAGAAGAATCATTATACTATTAGATTCACTGCGTTTTATTTCTGTTTGAACTGATTTTTTCCAAATATCAGTGAAAATGTCGTTGACGTAGATATGCGCTCATAGATTTCAGTATACTTTTGAAATGTATACTTTATAAATTAAAACTTAAGATTTATGGTGACAGCCTAAGATTCTGGACTTAATTAATAAATTTATTTAATAAGACGGCGACTCTTTTTTTCAGATTGTGGATGAAATTGCCGAAGTTTAAAAAAATATCTGGTGTCAGATTAATTATCATAGCAGAGAAAACATTGAAATATAAATATATAAGTAATTCTGACGGTAATCAATATTGACTTATTAGGTGTAATGTCACGCATTTCACGTAGAAAGGGATAGAACGAGAGAGAGAGAGAGAGAGAAAGAAAGAAAGAGACGGGAGAGAATCAGACGTACATACAAGTCCTATAAGGATTCATTATTAGATGAGTAACGCAAGATACGCAGATGAAATGGTGTTGATCGCAGATAGAAAGAAAACGAGAAATTCTGTAGAATTAAATGAAAAGAAAACGAGAAGAAAGGAGAAAACAATTGCAAGAAGGAGGAATACCGGCTTGTTAAGAAAAGGAACAGCTTAACACGATATTTACAAATTATGAAGTACCGAAATCAGAATGGGAGAGCGAAAGTTGCCTTCCAAAAGATAAGCAATTTATTACGAAACAGAAAAAAATCATTAGAAAAAAAAGAAAACAGTACTGAAATGTTACAGGAAATAAGAAATACTAAAAGAAAAAGAAACTAAATGTAAAAGAATACTTAAACTTAATATCAGGAAGACACATTTGAAATTTCTCGGGAATATAAGGAGGAGGAGGAGGGCTTGGAAAATGTGATAATCACAGGATAGATTAAAAGTAAGAGAGACAGAGTAAAACAACGCATAACCTACCTAGTAAGCTTGTGTAAATGGATGCTGCAACAAGATTTAGGAGAGATAACAAAAAGACAACATTTGTTAAAAGATACAAAGGACACTGAATTGTGGAGAGACATGACCCCACACTTTCTGAAGGGACATAGCATTGTTGAAGGAGAACAATTAGATGTTTTACATAAAATATTTCGAATGAAACCTTCTTCTGTCTGCCTTTGTGGACTGAATCCGGTTTTCATATACAATGTTAGGCTTGAGTCGCTCTTAACTTCTCGCCTATTGCGTCAGTCTAGAGATGGTGAGATTTATTGGAGTGACCTCTTCATATTTTAGAAGCATAAGCATCCGGACTTTTAATGAAGTTAGCAATGACAGTTCTGTTATGACTAATTACATTTGCAATGGCTTGTTGCGAAAGACCACATCTTTGAAGTTCAACTATACTTCCCCGTTCGAACTTTGTTAAAATGTTACTCTTAGCCATTTTGAAATCTGAAATTTAATGCTAGAAATGTGCTATGTAGATATCTACACGCCTAAAGCCATGAGCACACTGACTCGTTCTAAAATTTTTCTCCGGTAATTTGTTTTTTTCACATACGGTCTTATCTTTATGAAAAAAACAAAAAAAATATTTTTTCAATTTTTGTTTAAATTAATCAATTAAAAGCTTAAAATATTCACTTGTTTGTTGATAAACTATATTTTCTAATTAAATGTAAATGTTTTGTAAATATATTTCGATTAAAGTAACGTGTATTATATTTTTTTAACCCTTTTGTATCTGGTCTTAATATTTTGACCAGTAGTGCATTTACCTTATCTGTCTCCCGACAGTACATTATTAGGAATATATAAAATCTGGCAAGAAAAACTACCCAATATACAAAGCCCTCTTCTCCAGGCACATAAGGATTAAGTTAAGAACGAATATACAGAATTGATTAACCAAGTCATGAAATGTTCTATTCATCATAGAATAATGTGACGCAAATAAAGTGTATAAGCAATTAACGAATTTATATTGCCAACGTACGAAGTGGCAATGAATTATAAATGAGGATTCTAGATTCTCGGATTTGTGGGTAAAAAGGTAAGAATCGAAGAGCGAATATCTATAATGAGATATTGAATGGTGCCAAAGTTAAGTGAATTGGGGCATCTTGGTAAAAATCCATAAAACTAAAAGAAAATAGAGAGATTAAGTTGAGCGCTTTGCTTTGCGGCAATTTCAAATGATCAAGTGTGGCGTATAATTGCCATTAGAATGCTTCAAAAGTCTGTAGTCGTCTTTTTGCGAAAATAGTTTCAATATATCACCGAGCTTCAAAGAAAGTTTCTTCATTCATTGGGATATGCGGCTATTGACAGACCATTGAATAAGATGGAATTGGAAAGCCGGGTTCATGTTCCGGTCAAGTATTTTGCGTTCACTATTGCAGAAACGCTGTTTGAAAGGACTTGCATCCCTATCTTCTCTGACAGATATTGGATATATAGTAGAAAAAACTGGCTTCAGTAGGCTTGGTAGCAAAAAAAAATTAATAGAATAAGTTCTCTGAATGATAATCTGTGGAGAAGGAAACGGTACATTCTTTCCTAAAATATAATGACTAATAATAGCAAATAATGATAAGGAAACTGAGAAAATCCAGGGTCCTCTACATTCAGACGGGACCTGGCATGATCCATGGTCTGCTACGTTCAGAAGAGACCTGGTATGATACATGATCGGATACGTTCAGAAGAGAACTGGCATGATCCATGGTCGGCTACGTTCAGAAGGGACCTAGCATGATCCATGGTGGGCTATGGTCGGCTACATACAAAATGGATCTGGCATGATCCATGGTCGGTTACTTACAGAATGGACCTGACATGATCCATGGTCGGCTATTTTCAGTACGGACCTGGCATGATCAATGGTCGGCTACGTTCAGAAGAGACCTGACATGATCCATGGTCGGATATGGTCGGTTACATACAGAATGAATCTGGCGTGATCCATGGTCAGTTACTTAGAGAATGGACTTGGCATGATCCAAGGTCGGCTATTTCAGAAAGGACCTGACATGATCTAGGGTCGGCTACGTTCTTAAGGGATCTGGCATGATCCATGGTCGGCTACGTTCAGAAGAGACCTAGCATGATCCATGGTCGGTTATGGTCGGCTACATACAGAATGAATCTGACATGATACATGGTCGGCTACGTCCAGAAGGGACCAGGCATAATCCTTTGTCGGCTACGTTCAGAAGGGACCTGGCATGATTCAAGGTCGACTGTGGTCGTCTAAAGAATGGATCTGGCATGATGCATGGACGGCTACGTTCAGAAAGGAACTGGCATGAATCATTGTCGGCTACATTCAGAAGGGACCTGGTATGATCCATGGTCGGTTAATTACAGAATGGACATGGATCCATGGTCGGCTACATTCAGAAGAGACCTGGCATGATCCTTGGTCGGTTACTTACAGAATGGACCTGACATGATCCATTGTCGTCTACGTTCTGAAGGGACCTGGTATGATCCATGGTCGTCTACGTTCAGAAGAGGCCTGGCACGATCCATGGCCGTCTACTGTCGGCTACATACAGAATGGATCTGGCATGATCCCTGGTCGGTTACTTACAGTATTGACCTGGCATGATCCATGGTCGGCTACGTTCAGAAAGGACCCGGCATGATCCAAGGTCGGCTACCTTCAGAAGAGACCTGGCATGATCCTTGTTTGTTTTCTTACCGAATGGACCTGGCATGATGCATGGTCGTCTACATTCAGAATGGAAACGGCATGATCTATGGTCGGCTACGTTCAGAATGGAACTGGCATGAACTATGGTCGGCTACGTTCAGAAGAGACCTGGCACAATCCTTAATCGGCTACGTTCAGATTGGCCCTGGATTCATGGTCGGCTATGGTCGTCTTCAGAATGGATCTAGCATGCTCCATGGTCGGCTACGTTCAGAAGGGACCCGGCATGAACCATGGTCGGTTTCTTACTGAATGGACCTGGCATGATCCATGGTCGGCTACGTTCAGAATAGGCCTGGCATGATCTATGGTCGGCTTCGTTCAGAAGAGACCTGGCATGATCCTTGGTCGGCTACGTTCAGAAGGGATCTGGCATGATCCATGGTCGGTTAATTACAGAATGGACATGGCATAATCCATGGTCGGCTACGTTCAGAATGGACCTGACATGATTTATGGCCGGCTACGTTCAGAATGGACCTGACATGATTCATGGTCGGCTATGGTCGGGTACATACAGAATGGATCTGTCATGATCCATGGTCGGCTACGTTCAGATGAGACCTGTCATGATCCAGGGTCGGCTACGTTCAGAAGGCTCCTGGCATGATCCATGGTCAGCTACTTTCAGAAGAGACCTGGCATTTTAAAAAGTCATTCATTATCTTTCACCCGAAATATTTATTGACTTTTAATATAATCATAAAATAACTGTTATGATCTTTTTAATATTTTAATTCATCCTTCAAGAATATTTCCTGTAATCTCCTTGATCTATTGACCAAAATGAAACAACTGCATCCAGAGAGAAATTCGAAGGTTATATATCTGGTGCATGGTTATGTAGGTTCCTCGATTTTTCGTTTTAACCAGATAGTCATGTGAATGACAAATTCTCCAAGCCGGCTTCCCTCATAATGTGTGTCAAATATCTCAATCGTCACTTTCGGATTCTAAATAAAAGTGAAAATTTTTCTTAAAACGCTATCCTTGCACAAATATATTGATAGTTGTATTCTCAGTATCCTTCTGTAGAACCACATCTGGTGAAACAAGTCTCCCAATCTTTGATATATAGGGGGATTGATATTATTACTTAACAATTCAGATTCTTTTGCTTTTAACTTCTTTCTTTTATTTTTCTGTTTTTTAATACATAGATTATCTTTGGAAAGGCATCTTTCGCTATTGCAAATCACCTTCGTAGTTCTGTGTTGCATCTACCGTTGGGCGTAATAATGTTTCCTACGTAGATGCATTTCTTAGTTTCTATTTTGACGTCTTTATTTTCATGTTCCCATAAAGGCTGTAATTATTAATTACCATATACATTACGTGTAAAAGTACTTCCTGTTCATTCTTCTTGATTGTTTAGCACTTTGTTTTCGTATTTGGGTTCGAACGGTGGCTTAGAAGGAAAACATTAATCGACTTCCATGGAAAATATTATTTTTATATGTGACTTAGACAAAGGACCTTTTTCACCACTAATTCTTATGGTAATTTTCTAAGCGTAGCTTAAGTATAGCACAAAGCCGAAAGTCATCATTGTTCTAGTGAGGCAGGTTTGCTAATCGTTACAGCTCATGGAGGCGGCAAACCTCTAATTCTTATGAAATTGTTATTCTTTTTACTGCATACTTCTAGAGTATTTGATCAAGTTTTGATCCAATGCCTATTTAAGAATACGTTGCCATGCTGATAATCTCTTCCATTTGAAACGTTTCAAACAATTCTCAAAATGCGCTTACGCTATCCTTATCTCTAGCTACAGTTAGGTATAGTGCAGCTGTCGAGGATAGCTTCTCCTTAATTCCTAAATTATCACTGTAAGGCCATTCTCCCTATACGATAAATACTGGGCGACTTCTCGCTTTGTTCTCGTTTTCATTTCTTCATTTCAGCGATTGCAATGTAAGCTCTTTTAGAAGATCCGCGTTTTCCCATTTGTGTAAGACGACATGAACATTATACACACATACACGTACATATGTGCAAAGAACAACAAACACAAATTTCACAGACATACAATTGTCATTGTCTATGTCCATTGTAAAATTGTTTTGTTTAATACATATATCTGTTTATATATATATATATATATATATATATATATATATATACATATATATCCGACTCCGGCCATTTTTTTTTATAGTAGGACGTTTTAATATTCTACCAGGTGTTACACACGTATTTCTAATACAAAAACACCCAAACACACTCGGTCCTTCCACACAGCTGCTGAAGCAATTTATTCCATATATGAATTATCTCACAGCTCAATCATGACTTCTTGCTAGTAAAACCACTACCATAGTTCTGTCTATACAATTTCAAACACAAGACTCGGGGCGCCACTCAACATGACTTATAGACACATTCCAAAAGTACCACAAGCTGAAATCGCCTACGTTAATATCATAATGATACCTTCCTGACAAATATTGAGATTCGAACTTAGATCTCATGGTCAGAAAGCGAACGTTTTGACCACTTACCCATATACCCGCACTCTTTAATATTTGCGGTAAAATAAGCACAACCTTTTACGTTCTAATGTTTCTTATTCTTTTCTTTTCTTTTCCTGCAAATATACTATTGTTGGAATGAGTAAATATTATGCCAATTTTAAACTTTTCAAATGTGTTTAGACCAGATATTTTATACTGTATCAATTCCAGGGCTCTGTAGTAAAAGGTTGAGAACACTAATAATTGTTCTATCTATGGAAATGTGTCCGGACATCCGACGAATGTTTGGCTAGTTTCCATCGGGAAATCTTTTCTCGGTGTTTCATTTCTGTCTGGACAACCAAGTCCTGTCAATATTGGACTTCTGGTAACCGTAGTTGAGGAAATGCAAGCAATGCAAATTTTAAGAGAATTAGCAAAACTGTTTTATAAAAGTCACACCAGATAATAAAATACTATAAAGTGTGAAAGGTACGAGAATTTGGTAAATGGGTTTATCATTATCTGATTGCTTCTCATCCTAATCTGTTTTGCACTCTGTCCGTCATTATAGACTTGCTACCGATCATTTCGACGGTAGAATCATCACCAGTCATAAAGTGGTTTGTTCACTATAATCATATCCGACCTCAAGTGACAATAGAATGCACCCACTGAAAATGGAAATACCATTCTCGAACTAGAACTACACCCGAAAATAAATATGCTTACAGTTTGGCGGGGTATGCAGTGTGTCATCATTCATGAAGTGCTAAACCAAACTATTTTTAAGCAAGTAAGTTTTGTCGATAATGGGAATCATTTCACAAAAGGATCATGTTTTTTTTTTATTTATTGTAAATGCGCGTTGCTTTGATAGAATAATAACAGATTCCTGAAGTCCTTCAAGACCAAATCTGGCATTAAATATGAAAGTTTTATCACATCCTTCTTACGCCTCTGAACTTGCGCCATATTCTTATCATCTATTGATATCAACGCTTCATTTTCTTAGCAGGAGAAAAAGTATTAATTCCAGAACGTTTTAAAATTTTATAGTGTTTCTTTTTTTATAAAGGTTGCTGAAGTATCTAAGCGCGTGGATAAAGGCGTTAGTTAGATCCAGTGACATGATCCAAAGAGTGTTAGTTTAATACCCGGTTAAGGCAGTGGAGAACTTGTAAAGGGGAATTAACAGGAGATAACCGATAACTGACATCCATTAAACATGGCACGTGGAACTAGAAATGTCTACCCCAGTGAGCGAAATAAAGGGTTCAGTTGGACATTCCAACCACCTGAAGAAGGCCGGAGCGTACAACGGCAGAAACGTTGTAATAAATATGGCGACAAAGATGAGGAGAATATCCCGAATAATGTAAAGTTACACCAAATATGCTAAGTAATGTACAACAACGTAAAAGCATATTTTGTATCGTCACTCTGAGATTTTTCTTGAACGCTTGTAGATATCAAGAATCAATTAGGCTAGATTTTTCTTAAATGAAAAACCTCAACGCATAGTAATGGTTAACAAGCTAGTTCTACTGTAATTGTGTCTGAGATTTATAACTGCTTACTAATCTAAACTGTCATTCGCGAATCTACAGTTACTAATAGAAAAAAACTCGATTTTCACTTAATTCCCATAACCCTTCATCCCTGTGGACCCTTAGTTTTGAATTTCATCCTGACGCAACCGATGTAATTTTTTTCAAGATAATTTATTTCCCTATTGATTTCGTCCATCACTGGATGATTACCCATCGCTCGTGACCTTGTGCCCAACTTAATTTCGTAAATGTCAAAAGCAGTACAAGTTGATTTGTTTTCCGAT
Source organism: Acanthosepion pharaonis (assembly GCA_903632075.3). Lineage (NCBI taxonomy): Eukaryota > Metazoa > Mollusca > Cephalopoda > Sepiida > Sepiidae > Acanthosepion > Acanthosepion pharaonis. The sequence goes on from CAHIKZ030003802.1 coordinate 536,836, forward strand.
AGGTAAGGAAACCAAGAAAAGATATTAGGTGAAGAATAGAAAGAGGCAATTCCTGGAGAAGATAAAGGAAAGCAGACAGAGATAGAAAGCTAAAGATAGATTGTCTGGAAAGTCCATGATGGAAGATGGCATTAGTGGACCGTTCTCCCAAAAGGAAATCAGCTTTGTATTGTGCGACTTACTTCTACCCCTTCCCAAAGTCACTATTTATAGCAGACAGCAAATAAACATCAATCAAAATCGTAATTCAAGCTAGCTAATCTCAGAGTTCTCAAATGATGGACATTTCATCTAATTTAGTCGCAATTGATCTTCTCCGAACGATCAGCTCAGCTACGTCTTGTTGATCGCACGGCAAATGTAAAAGTCACGCTCAATTACAAAAAACAGGAAATGTCAATTCATGTGCAGGAAACACTTCTTCTATTTGCCATCGCCCTTCAAAAGGTTAGCGATCATGGCTCTCTGCAGTATTCTGTCCATTATAGATTTTACTAAGTTTATTATTCAGAACTCGACCTTATAACTAGCAAAGCTTCTTCTATTCGACGTGGTTCTTCATGACGTTAGCGATCATGGCTCTTTACAATATCCTGTCCTTTGTAGATTTTACTAAGTTTGTTATTCCGAACTCGACCTTATAACTAGCAAAGCTTCTTCTATTCGTCGTGGCTCTTCATGACTTTAGCGATCACGGCTCTCTACAATATCATCACCTTTGTAAATTTTTGCCATTTATAACACGGCATTAGAATTACCAAAGTGTCTTCTTCTATTTGCCGTGTCCATTCAGGACGTTACCGATAATAAATCTCTAGAAAATTCTATCCTTTATAGCTTTTAATAAATTTTGTCTTTTTGTTACCTCTCATAAACATCCTTCAATTTACAGAAACTCTCTACGTATGTAATGCGTTGTTTTTACCTTTCTTTCTTGATTTATTTGGTAAATATATTTGAATAATCCGGAACTTATATTGGGAACATACCACTTGCATACGGATAGAAAATATATTCAGTACATACAAACAAATTAAAAGAGGCGTCAGACAAGGAAATATCCTCTTAATGTAAGGCGATCCAGAGAGAGTTACATGTCCTACCGGGACTTATTATTGATAAGAACTATATTAACAGCATCGGATATTTAATTATTATAGCAGACAAAGTAAATAAATTACTGAAATTCTTAGAGAACCTATCAAAGGAAAACATTAAGAAAGGAGTAAGCATGAATTGTAAAAGACAAAATGTATGCTTATTATCAAGACAAACATCCCAGAAAGTGAACGAATTGCAGATAACAAACTCAAATAAATGCACAAATAAGGAAAATTTATTGAAATAGTGAAATATGCCTTCTAAAAGCTATGAAATGTACTAAGAAAAAGGAAATTAGAGTAAATATTGTCAAAACCTGTTCGCTGTGTATAAAGTTTTCTAACCCTCGTTTCCTCATTATGGGCACTAGAAATTTCAACTCTCTCTACTCGATGTGGTTTTTTTGTTTACATTTTCTCTAAAACTTACTCATTGTTCACATTATCGTTCCATAATATTCTTAGCATTATTCTGTAGAACCATATTTGCATTGCTTCAAGTATCTTCATCTGTGAAGAGATTTTCCAACCTTCACTGCTATATCGGAGGAGTGATATTACGTAACAATACCGTAATCATTTCTTTCTTTCTAACAACATTTTACGAAGGTCTACTGTAATTTTACCATTTTATGCCAAATTCCGCTAAGACGGCCAGTTACAATTCTGGCTGGCCCTGCCACTGTGATTCGCTTCAATTTGACTAGAGCTGATTCCATTTCGGATCTTAATTTTTCTGGTCTTTCTATATTTCTGTGTATGGTCGGTTGTTCTCTTTCATAGTGGAAGAGTTCTCAAATATATTCGTTCAATCTCTGGAGTATTTGTTTCTTTTTCTAATAACAGCGTTCCATCCTTGATTTTTATGAATACTGTTGATCAATCTGTCTTTTGTTCTGTTAGTTTGAATATTTTTTTATGCATGTCTGCTTTATTTGTTATACTCCTTCTTTCTATTTCTGCACGCTTTTCATTGAATCACACCTCTTAAGCCTGCCTGCATTTGTTCTTTATTTCTTTGTGTAGTGTTTGTTCATTTTCTATCCGTAATTTCTGGGTTATTCTAATCTCCCTCCCAAATAAATCAAACTTACCTGACAGTTCCAGCAGTTGTTTGTGTCGTGCGTAATCAAATACTTTAGTATAATCTATAATCGATAAATCATAGATATAGGCTCTGTATTTGCATTGCTTTTTCTCTATTCTCAGCATAAATGTCTTATTCCGGTGTCTTTAATGAAACCCGCACAACACTTTTTTTCCGCTCTAATTCTGATAAATTTGATAAATATGCTCGTGTAGAATAATCATCTAATACAATCCATTTCCGATTTAAATATCTATTCAAGTGTGACGTGGAAACAGATTTTCTTTTCCATTTCCTGTCGCATTGTATCCGTACTATATTAAAAAGAAATTATTCAAATAAGCAACTTATATATATATATATATATATATATATATATATATATATATATATATATATATATATATATATATATATATAAATTCCAATACATTGTTATTGTTTATAATTTTGTAAAACGCTGAAGAAATATCATACAATAAAAATCATTGTCAGGTCTCTTAATTTTGGGAATTTACACACAATAACGCAGATAACGATAATGAAACTTGTAATTAATTTCATACAATAAATTGTCTCGATCTCGTGTGTGTATTCCTCATTTTTGCGGGTTCTTAATCAGACAGTAAAATGGATAGCCACTAATGACAATTATTTGATATCAATAACGAAAGTAAAAGCAATAATTGTCCTTGAGCCTGTGACGAGATATCGTGAGGGAAAATTCCTTATTCTTCGGGAGGTTGAGATAATGTCACGTGAGATCTTTCTTCTTCAAGGTCTCTTTCAATAGTGATTCAAGATAATTCGCAGATAATACTCAAGGGGCAGTAAATGCAATCCTGGAATGATTGACAAGAATAATGCGTCGATCGATGTTAGAATGCGTATTCCTGAATCTCATGTCTACCCAATACTTAAATTCGCAGACTAGTCAACTGTTTGGAATGTGCATAGGACAAGGTATAAAATAAGAAAGCTTATAATTAATATGGAGTTTTATGAATCCAAAATTATTATTATTTTTTATAAACCTGTAATTAATATCGGATTTATTTAGTAAATTATAGTTAAAACTGGATTTTTATTTTCATTGTAACGGATTTTGGCGTTGGCATGCATGAGTTAAACCAACAATTCATATATGAATACATTTTTGGATCTAGTATGATAGGTTCATTGAAAATATTATCATTTCAAAGAAAATGTTTAAGAATTTATTGGATTACTGCGTGAAAAGCCGCCAAATCAGGCAGCATTTAAGAGCGCTTGATTGGACGTTCACCATTATACGTAGCGAGGAGTAGATGCGTTAAATTACAGAAGAACAAAAAATTGATCGCTATATTTAAGTATAACATTAATATTTAAGCTTACCTTTTAAAAGTTCAACAATGATTCTAGTTGATGTGTGAATTTCGCTTGATTTCACAATTAATTTCGATTTTCCGCAAAATTATAAAAATTATCGTACAAAAAAGTTTGTCCCAAAAAATCAAGTAAAAACATCGTCGAAAAAAAAAATCACATTAATAAAAAATTAGCAATAAGACATTTCAGGATTATGGATCTGGACAGAGTCAGCTTGATTCTAAAATCGTATGATATGCTGGGGTAAGTCTTCTCAGAGTAAAGTTGAAAAAGAGTGATAAGGTGACACACTGATATTCTCATTTAATATATAGCTGACGATAAACATCCGGTAGCAAGACCTCTGATTTGAAGATTAGAGGTTTTGAAGAGTATAGGACAACTTAATTACTGTTGTTCCTAGGTTCACCCTGATCTGGAATGGTAGCACATTTTAGGGTCCCTGCTGTGATAAATAGTAAACACCCAAGGAAAAATAAAAACACTAGGAAATATAAAAATATATAATTTATAGTAAAAATACCAGCAATGCATTTATATAAAAGAAATAGCAAATTCTACATATTATAGCAAAATTGAAGGTATGTCAGAGATTCAAAAAAACTTAAAGGGAAAAAAAAAAATTTATTATGATTCATCTCATTGTAAAATGAGAAACAAGTTTTCAATACTCAATATTATTTGTCAGCTAAGTAATTATAATTTGGTTATAAAATAATATCATCAATTTTCATTTAATTATAAAGTTTTACTTTTAATATATAGAATTTAGCATTAAATAACCCAAAAGGTGTTGATATGCCGCTAAATAAAAACAAGTAAACATGCACAAGAAATATGTCCTATATTAGCAAAAAAGTATAAAAGTAATCAGGCAGCCGTTGGCGAGATATACTGCTGGAGAATGTGACATAATATCGTGTGAAATATCTTGCTTTCCTGCTCTGCTACACAATAGGCAAGTAACATGTTCATCTTGCTGCTTGATATGCAATGCACAGCGCAAAGATATTGAATTGACCCTACAGACATGGTCAGGGTGCGGCATATCGATCCTATGTGGTGCATACACACTCAGATTACCGTCAGATTCACCGAATCAAATGTTGATATTTAAACATATATATATATATATATATATATATATATTAACCAGTTGTTTAGAATAATCGCTCATGCAAGCAGACATGTGCATAACCCCAATATTATGCATGTGTTTATATATATATATATATATATATATATATATATATATATATATATATATATATATGAGATGATGGTATTATGTACATTATTATTCCATCGGACTATTGTCCTCATCTTTCTCGCCATATTTATTACAACGTTTCGGCCGTTGTACGCTCCAGCCCACTTCTGTGGATAAAGTCGTTTGTTAGATCCAGTGGCAGGACTCAAAGAGTGTGAGTTCAATACCGAATTAAGGCAGTGGAGAACTTGGAGGTGGGTGGGGAATTAACAGGTGATAAATGATAACTACAACAGTGAGCGAAATAAACGGTTCAGTTCGACATTCCAACCACTTGAAGAACGCCGGGGCATACAACGGGCGAAACGTGTAATAAATATGGCGACAAAGATGAGGACAATAGTCCGAATAATGTAAATAATATATATATATATATATATATATATAAATATATATATATGTGTGTGTGTGTGTATCTATATCTATCTATCTATCTAACTATCTATATATATATATATATATATATATATATATATATATGTACGTGTGTGTTTGTGTGTGTTTAGGGTGCAATGGATAAAATCTTGTCTAAATGACGCAAAAATTGAAATAACACTGCCATCTCATTTTAACAGATATATTTACCAAAATTACACCAAAATATCTTGAAATACTAAAGAATAAATTTATTCAATAAAAGCACCATTTTCTTCCAGGACGGCCTCCAGACAACATCAAAACATTTCCGGATGGTATCCTTGATTATGTCAAGTTGAATGCTGTCATGTCCCTTTATTTAAGTTCATCTTTGGTGTTTCAAGGAGTTTTGCTGGTTTCTCGTTCAACTGCACGCCACATAATAATCAAAGAGGTTGCAGTCTGTAGTTAGGTGGCCAGATGTAAGGAGAGATTCGGTCGAATATATATATATATATATATATATATATATATATATATATATATATATATATATATATATATGAACCTAATGAGCAAGGTAATCCTACCTAGGGTTCCATGATTCTGACTCTGACCTTGGATTCTGGACGATTGTCTTTGCCTCAAATTCATGGTATAAATTCTTTCTTTTTTATCCCTTATTTTCTCTTGGACCATAGTTTGTTCAGTTACAAGCCAAAATGTCTAAGGTTTTTCCAAACGAATATAACTATAGCTATATTATAAATTAACTGATTTAAAATATGTTTTTTTCGCTACACAGTTCCAACCATGTTTCAAAAATAGAAGCTAAAAACCCCGTATTTAATTTTGCAATTAAATTAAAAGCATTAGTTCCATTTCACTCTAAATCTTTTTATTTATATACATAACTATAACTATATATATATATATATATATATATATATATATATATATATATTTAGAGAGAGAGAGAGAGAGCGATATTTATATTATATATATATATATATTTATATTATATATATATATATATATATTTAAAAATATGCATTCATCGCAACACAGAAATTACCATGTTTCGGAACTAAAAACTAATTTTTAAATTAAACTTAATATTAAAGTTTTTGTTCCATTCTCAAATATTTCTGAATAACTTTCGAAAAACGGCTTTTAAAAAAATCAAAGATGCACGAAAAACAAACGTAAAATAGTCTAAATGGCAACACAGCGACATCTAACGTAAGCTTTCTTTATACTTAATAACTGAAAAATAGACGTATTTTTATATTGAATTATGACCTACTTTTGATGTGAGGAACCTATCGTCAAATATATATATATACTTAAATAGAACGGACGTCATTATTTTACTTTTCGGCCAACACCTTCTCAAAACGTGAACGTTGGCGAACATCAGAAAACACTCAATAGTAAATAACAAACGAGAAGGAAGAATTGGAATACGATTAATATAAGTTTTAATTAAAAATAAATTAACGACTAAAAACAAAATACGATGTTCTAAAAAGTCCAAAAGGATATATATATATATATATATATATATATATATATATATATATATATATATATATAGGACCAAATGAATAGTTTCGCTGTATTTTCATGAAAAGTAATGATTTATTTACCAAATTTTCAGAAGAAACATGTTACTGAAAATATTGTCCATTTTTTTAGCCACTTTATTTTTTCCCCATCTTCCTGGCAGCATTTGCATTCCATGTCGAGAAACGAAGTTTTTTTTTTGAGGCTTACTACGAGTAGATCCATTTTGGCATCTTCAAAAAAATGAGATTTTTAAATTTTTCCCACCTTTAAAATTTTTTTTAGACCATGTTTCATCGATTGGAAAAAAGTGATAATCGGACGGGGCAATGTCTACAAACACTTGAATGTGAATACGGTGGGAGGGGTAGGACTTCCCATAGTGTTTCCACGTTTGTCGTACAAAACTAGTATAGTGACCATTTTTTTCTTCAATGGTCGGCGAAGATGTATCAGTTGTATTCGATAGTGATCTCCAGTGATGATTTCAGTTGAACTGAGGATCTCATAAAAAGTACACCTAACTGATCATACCAACGAAAGAAGCTTCGAAACACAGATATTCAGCTTTCCAGTCGATGTTGATGGCCGGGTTTACCCCACGATTTTCTACGCTTAGGTTTATCGTGATGAATCCACTTTTCAACGCTGTACGGCACACTGTCCTTACTTTTGAATCATTCAAGTGTCTAAACCAATCTCTGCATGTTTCTTTTTTTCCGACAGATTTTCAAATCAAACCCTTTATTTTGTCCACCGTTGTAGATTTTCCTAAAGGATGCATCGCTCAGTAGGTAAAGGCGTTGGTTAGATCCAGTGACTAGACCCAAACAATTGTGAGTTCAATTCGAGGCTACAACAGTGATGAACCAAAAATCTTGAACAGAGACATACAGAAGAAACATGACACGTGGAACTAGAACAATCTACCAAGGTGGGCGAAATAAAGTGTACGGTTCGAATTTCTAATCATCTAAAGAAGGCTGTGGCATAAAACTGCCGAAACGTTGCGAATATGGCATATGAAGATATAAATAACAGTCCGAATAATGTAAATAATATAAATAATTATGATAACTCTTATCAGAGAGATAGATTAATAGATGTATATATAGATGAGAACAGACTGGGTTGGTTCTAGTTCTACGTGTCATGCCTCTTCCGAATGTCTCAGTTATTTCTCTTTAACTCAACTCTCCAGGAACAATCTATTCCGGTGGACTAAATAAATGGTCCGATTTGAAATTCCAATCACTTAAGAAGGCCGGGGCGTACAACTGTCGAAAGATTGCGAATATGGCAATGAAGATGAGGATAACCGTTTTATTAATGTAAATAATATAAATAGACATAATGCATCATCATAGATATATAGACAGATATGGAATAGATAGATAGATATGAATAGACTACTATAGTTCTAGTTTTACATGCCATGCCTCTACCAGATATCGCAGTTATTTCCCTTTAACTGAACTCTCCAAGAAATCCGTTGGAATAAATAAAGGATTCTATTCTAAATTCCAATCGATAATAGATAATGAACAGACTGAATTTTATACATATATATATAGGAAAATAGAGAGAGAGAGAGAGAGAGACAGAGAAAGATTTTATATTTAAAGAAATAGATACATAGATAGATAATGAACAGACTGAATATATGAAATATATATATATATATATATATATATTAAGAAGTAGAGAGAGAAGAAAAATCTATATAACACCGGATTTTATATATATATATATATATATATATATATAGATAGATAAATAGATAGATAAAAGTACAGTTTTGTTTTCATGTTGCTATGTTGGGAAGATAACGGCTAGCACAAGATTTGAAAATGTTAAAATGTATTGATCGAGGAAGCATCCTCTTGGGAGTCGATTCTACAAAGCAGCGGTTCGTGGGAATATCTGCTAGCTGTGAATGTCCCCCTCCTCTATAACCTCTCTATCTATATTAATTATATTTTATTCACTTTCCCCTACTCTAAGATCTCCCTAAATCTCTTTCTATTAATTCCTTACATCCTTTTATCTATATAAGTTGAAGTTATTTTTAAACATTTTTTTAAATTAATATTTCATTCTTTATATAACCGAAAATAAAAGTCATAAGGTTAATATTTATAAAACTTCTTCCCTTTAGTGATGTATCGTTTATATGAGTTCTATTTGAAGTCATAGTTGAGTTTAAATTAGAGGCGCTCAAGCCTCGGGGTTTCCCTGAGTGATCGCCCGTTTTTCGCGATAGGTTCAGGGTTCACTCGGTGAATATGAAACGTTACCAGTTTGGTTTTCGAAGAATTGTATGCGACAGACCTGTTGCCCCTCTACTGAGGTATTAACGCTAGGTTAGAGAAGAGTCCAACTGCCAGACTATGGTCCTTCTAAAGTTTTAGATGGGCTCCTGTATACCGTTGTATTATCAGCAATGATATTCAACAATCATCAGAGTATACTCTTAGATCATTTATGTAAAAAAGAAAGAGTGTTAGACTGAGAAGCATGACTTGGTGAAAGACTACCTTGCTCAGAGGAATAAAAACACATTAAAATGAACCGAAAGCCAATCCTAAACAGGAAACAAGAGATAAATATCTAATTATGATAAAAAAAGTTGGGGAGGAGTGTGTAGATGATAGTTCATCTGAGCAGGCTGTAACAGCACTGTAGGAAAATGATGTGGGAAGACAAATGATTTCTTATATAAAGTATTTGATCGATAGTTATACGTCTTAAAGTTTTTGCATCATTTAAAGCTGCAAACATCTATGAATGGTCAGGAAGCAACAGAGATCAAAACTAAAGAATAAAACATATTTCGTGATAATAATACGCAATAATTTACACAACATGATACTAGCGTAATTGGAAAAAAATGACGATAATCTCTCTCTCTCTCTCTCTATATATATATATATATATATATATATATATATATATATATATATATATATATATATATCTTGCTAATGTAAATAGAGATGTTAGGCGCGGATATTCCAGCAGTTAACATATTGTATTCATGCCTATCTTTCTGATTCTATTCGCTTTTTTTCCAATGGTGTTCCCTGTCTATGATCTCAACATGATCCCACAGTGGGCGGTGATCTCCCTTTTCTCTCCATATGTGGTCAGCTACGCCTGATTTTTCTACTTCCCCTCGCGTTACAGCTTTCTGGTGTTCTTGAAGCCTTACCTTGAGGGGGCGGCCTGTCTCTTCTTTATATTCCTTTCCGCAGCTGCACGGGATAGCGTACACACAGTCTTTAGTCATGTTCCTCTCTGTGGGAGGTCTCACTCGTGAGAGATATCTGCGAAGTGTTGTCACGCTTTTGAAGGTTGCCTTGATGTTATATGGACCGCAGATCCTTTGTATTTTCTCTGATAACCCCTTCACATAAGACAGGCAGACTGTTTTCTGAGTGTTGTTGTCCTCCTCCTCTTGTACCCGCCTATCCCAGTTTTGGGGGGCAGCTGCCATGTACCCAGGGTAGTTGTTACGTTGTAGGGTACTACTTATACTGACCAATTTTTATCTAACGTCTCTCGATCGCCATTTATGACTTTTGCTCGGTGTTGTAAGCATCGGACGATCCCATTCTTTACGCTGTATGGATGGTGGGAGTCGAAATTGAGGTACTGTCAGGTGAATGTTGATTTACGGTATACGGATGTCTTGAACCCATGCTCTCTTCGAGATATCAGTACATCCAGGAATGGGAGTGAGTTGTTACTCTCTTTCTCCATTGTGAACTGTATCGAAGGTCTTATTGAGTTCACATGGTCCAGTAGAACCTGGACATCTTCCTGATGTGGCCAGAGTATGAAGGTGTCATCTACGTACCTTAACCATATAGTTGGCTTTAGCGATATAAATTCTAATGCCATTTCTTCGAAGTATTCCATGTATATATTCGCCATTGCTGGTGATAATGGCGAGCCCACTGCTAAGCCCTCATCCTGTCGATAAATGTGTGATCCCATTCTGAAGTGTGTTGTTTGTGTACAGAAAGTCAACATCTCCATCAGATTATCTATTGGAATACTGGTCCGCTCCTCTAGTGAAGAGTCAGAGGTCAATCTGTCTCTGACTACTGAGAGTGCCTCCTCCGTGGGTACCTTGGTGAACAGACTCACCACGTCCAAGCTCACCATCTGGTTGGATAGGATGGGAGCATCTTAGATTATTTCCATGAAGTGGGCGGAGTTTCGGACATATGAAGGAGACTTTCCGATCAATGGGTCAATTATATCTACAAGGAAGTGACTCAGAGGGTGGCACACAGTGACTTGGCAACTAACAATCGGCCTGAGTGGAATACCGTCTTTGTGAATCTTAGGGAGACCGTATATGTGAGGTAACTTGGTGTAACACTGCGATATCTGCCTGTACGTCTTGGGTGCGAAGTGATCCTTGTTCTTAATTAGGATCTGTGACAGTTTGCGTTCCGTTTTCATAGTAGGATCCTTCTTCACTTTGCTGTAGCTACCATTGCTAATGAGGTCTTCCAGTTTTCTTGTATACTCCGATTTAAACTTAAGGAATCAGCACATATGCTAGGCCACAAAAATCTCCTGAGCCGACCAAGCATAGAAATGAATACAATAAGGTAACCAGTAATAAGGAGTGCCAGAGAAAAGCAATGATAACAAAGTTGCAATATGAACTCTGGTAAAGACATGCAATGATAACAGCAAAATTGCAATATGAGCACTGGTAAAAAATGATGCTGAAAACATTAGGTTTATAATACTCAGAAGTTCATACCCAGATGTCCTCAAGGACACATGCCACAGTGAATAAGGCGTTGATTAGATCCAGGGACAGACCCAAAGAAGGTGAGTTCAATACCTGGTTAAGGCAGTGGAGAACTTTCAGAGGGAAAATTAGTAGGAGATAACTGACATCCGTCAAACATGGCACGTAGAACTAGAACAGTCTACCCCAGTGATCGAAATAAAGGGTTCAGTTCGAAATTCCAATCACCTGAAGAAGACCGGAGCGTACAACGACCGAAATGTTGTGACAAATATGGCGACAAAGATGAGGACAATAGTCCGACTAATGTATATACTGTACATAATACCTCATCTCAGAAATATAAACAGACTCTAATGAACCAGTTAGCAATTAATACGCGCTTAATCTTATAAACTTAGGAAATATAGGGTGGTATAACACCATCTTAGAGGGGCACCTGGAACGATATAACATGAGTGAGATGACATCGATACTCATATGGCTATTCCATTCATTGTATATCTATCTATTATATATCACACGTTCTATCTATCTATACAAGGCTAACTCCATAACACTGTAACACTACATGTTATTATGACCTGCATTTTGATTTATAATTTTCACACAAGCACGGATTATCTATCTATCTATCTATCTATCTATCTATCTATCTATCTATCTATCTATCTATCTATCTACGTATACAAGTTTAGCACCATAACACTGTAGGACTACATGTTATTATGATCTGCATTTTGATTTATAATTTTCACACAAACATAGATTATCTATCTATCTATCTATCTATCTATCTATCTATCTATATATATATATATATATATATATATATATATATATTTGTTCATTATCTCTCCTTGTATCTTCACCCGTCACTCTGTATAACATTTTGTCTCATATCTATCTGCTTTTAAATTTTATCTTTTTATTCTCGCTATCTCTAGCTATATGGCAGTCTATCTATCGATCTTCATTTACATTTGATCTGCTCAGTCCGCTGTGAATTCATTTTCCAACATATCTCGTTTTAGCGCGCATGCTAATACAACGGAGAGAAGTGTGCAACGATATGCTTTTGGTCGTTGACATGAGAAGACATATCTGACGACACCGTCAGCATCAGATACTATAAAAGTGATTCCATTCCTCCGGATCACCTTCAATAGTGAAGTCGATCTTTTAATTTCCGACTAGGACCTGTATATCAAATCTGTGTTATATTTCTTCACCCGATACTGCACAAATCGATTGAAGAATTGTTACCATATAATCACTTTTTCTGTCTTCTTTTTTTTTCCTCATTTGATTCTTTTCTCCTTCTCAAGATCTGATTGTTATTGTGTTGCAAATCAGCCTTCACTTCATGACATTAATCTTTATACATTTAACCCTTTAGCTGTCCACACCACTGCTTCTTCTTCTTCTTCTTCTTCTTCTTCTTCTTCTTCTTCTTCTTCTTCAATTCCATAACATTTCTTCTTCTTCTTCTTCTTCTTCTTCTTCTTCTTCACCCATTCCATAACATCCCTTCTTCTTCTTTTTCTTCTTTTTCTTCTTCTTCTTCTTCTTCTTTTTCACCCATTCCATAACACCCCTTCTTCTTCTTCTTCTTTTTCACCCATTCCATAACATCCCTTCTTCTTCTTTTTCTTCTTTTTCTTCTTCTTCTTCTTCTTTTACCCATTCCATAACATCCCTTCTTCTTCTTCTTCTTTTTCACCCATTCCATGACATCCTTTCTTCTTCTTCTTCTTCTTCTTCTTCTTCTTCTTCTTCTTCTTCTTCAATTCCATAACATCCCTTCTTCCTCTTCTTCTTCTTCTTCTTCTTCTTCTTCTTCTTTTTCACCCATTCCATAACATCCCTTCTTCTTCTTCTTCTTCTTCTTCTTTTTCACCCATTCCATAACATCCCTTCTTCTTCTTTTTCTTCTTCTTCTTCTTCTTCTTCTTCAATTCCATAACATCCCTTCTTCTTCTTCTTCTTCTTCTTCTTCTTCTTCTTCTTCTTCACCAATTCCATAACATCCCTTCTTCTTCTTTTTTCTTCTTCTTCTTCTTCTTCTTCTTCTTCTTCTTCTTCTCCATGGCATCTCCATGTAATAATTTCACTCATGTGTATCACGATTCTATATATATATATATATATATATATATATATATATATATATATATATATATATGTGTGTGTGTATAAAATTCATAGCAATTTCCTTTTTCTTTCGCCTCAATTTATTATCTATTTTTATTTTTTATTCTTCCTCATTTTTAATTCTTGATATATTTCTTATTTCTTCTGCATATTTATTTTCATCACTTTCATTTTTTCCTATTTCCTTTTATTCCTTTTTTTATTAATTTTTCATTTATTCATTTTTATTCATTTCCTTTCTTTTCCCTTTTATCTTTGTAAACAATTTTAAATTACTCTTCACTGTTTCAGTTTCTTTCTCAATTTGAGTTTTTCATTTTATTTCTTCATGTTCACTTTTACTTCTTCGCTCTCATCTTTTTTTCTTTTTCTATCCACCAACGTTTCTCCTTTTTTCCTCCATTTCTTCATTATTATTCATTTTTTTCATTAATATTCTTTTTCTTCTTTTCCACATTACGGTTTTCTTTTTTCATTATAGTCTTTATTTTTCCTCGTTGTTTTTTTTATACATCTGTTTTTACATACATGTGTCTCTTCTTCTTTCTAATATACGTTTTCCTTTTCAGTTTTCTTCATTTCGTTTCGTCCAGTCTCAATTCTTACAGCATGTCCATTCTCCTGTAATAATCGCCATTTTTCATGTTTCCAGCCCTCACTTCATTCAATTTATTTATTATTATTTCATTTAAATTTTTTCCCGCTATTATTCTTGTCCTTTTTTCCTTTTCTCGAATCTTTCTGCAATTTATTATCTCCAGCTTTCTACCGCGTTTTATCTTTTCGGCATTTTCATTTATCATTTTCAACGCTTTTGATTTTATTTCTTCAATCTCTTTTACTTCCCCATCTGTCAATTTGAGACGATCCTTTTCCTTTTCCCGATGATGTCCGTCTTTCGATCACAGCTCTGGCTTCTTTTAGGTCATATTTCACTTCCAGATATAGGCCCCTACACTGCCTAGAGCATTCAATATCCGACGTAAGGCAATCGTGTAATTTGACCGCTGAATAAGTGCCACTTGATAACTCTCAACAGTGAAGTGTTACTTCTGAAAGGAACCAGAACAGACCAGATATTTACTTGGACGAAACCTGTTTGCAGCGCCTTGAAACTCGTCGCGCGTCCTTCATAGCAACCTTGCTTCGCCAATTTCGAATCTGTCCTTCGATCTTTCTAACCTGGTGTCACCTCCATATAGCGGATCCAATTTTCTTAATATGGTAATATGCCAAGCAAATAGGATTCGTTTTCAATCTCCCAAGCACACGCATGCTGGATTTTCCATCAAAGTCGGTCGAATATTTCGTAGACAAGCACTCGAAAATACACGTGTTTGCCCATTGAAAAATCAGCGAGCACTTCAAATAAAGTCATGTATTCTGATTGAATAAACATAAAAATTAGATATGAACACACACACACACACACACACACACACACACACATATATATATATATATATATATATATATATATATATATATATATATATGAGATAACGGTGTATATTTTTATACATCAAGAAAAGTATTGGGAATAAACTTACAGACGAAATGGAAAAAGTTTGCCTGCGACGCGTTTCGTCTTTCACGACTTCATCGAAATCCTATTAAGGGAGGAAACGCGTAACAAATAAACTAACCAATAATTATAAAATTATATGATAAAATTTAATATTAAAATTAAAAACTAGCAATTTTAAAATCCAAATTTAATCACTGTTAAGTTTAAAACTACAAAATTATTGAGAAAAGAAAAAATATATATGTTTATTCAATTCATTTCTTCATTGAAATTAGCGTCTTGTCAAATGACCGGATATATTGTAGCGTCTTGTCGAACCATTTATTTTATTTTCAACATCATCACTTGACAGGACACAGAGTGTGTTGAAACAAAATGGCTATTTTTGTAGTGATTTTATAACATACTTTATGTTATAATTTTTTTTTATAAAAAAATATATATATATATATATATATATATATATATATATATATATATATATATATATATATACATATATATATATATATATACACACGTAGGAGTGATGAGATAACTTAAACCTAGTTGCAAGAACATTTTATGTGGTTATTTTGTCTCTTCCATATCAATGAATTTCCACAAAGACACCTTATTCTCCACGTGACTGGTCTTAACTTTTCAAAAAACACATACCTTGGAGCGATGGAAAAAAAATCCTTTCTTCCTGTTGATGCTTGAAAATAAATAAATAAGAAAAACATTGATCCTGTTTGTGTTGGATCTCCCTTGATTGCCTTATCGGAAGCTGGGGATGAAGTGAACAGAATTCTGGGTGGAGAATTGTAATTTCTATTCGAAAGGTATCTTGCCGATAAAATTAGGTTTAGTTGAAATATATCATGTCAACCGCAGAATATTTCGTATTACAGCGAATATAATTCTTAGTGTATACATTTCAAAACATGGTTTACAGGGAATAGACATTGAAAATCTTGTCTCATACAAATTTGTCAATTTCACATAGAAATTTACTACCGATGTTTCCTTATGTTCAAAGATCACTATTATGGATAGAAGACATTAAACCGGCCTTGTGCCACATTCAATCCTCGTGGGTGGATCGATAAATACTAAGACATGATTTTAACCACAAACCAATAGTTATTGCCATTGTCAAACCAACACAGAAAACGGGTACATGGTATAGTCCTAGTGAAAACAGAATTACAAATCCGTTATGTTCAGAAAGTAAGTTATAGATGGCGCAAGAATACACAAAATCTTATAATTGGGGAACTTTTTTTCTTAGAGTGTAAATGAACCCTGAAGTGTAAGGTAATTCATGAACTAGAATTGATAGAGTGGGAGTAAAATTACTAATTTCCAATCACAGACAATCTGAAAATTTCTTAAAACAAAACATTTATACAGTTTCCAAGGAAGATATTAAACAGGCCACTCTGTACCAAAATTATAGACAGATTTGTAAAAATGTTGACTTAGTTGTCTACAAAATACTTCTCACAAGCAGATAGTGGTATTTGTTGTCAAGAAATGAACCGAAGGTTTTTGGCAATAAGGGATTCAGTGTATGAACTCCTGCGTGTAACTGATAAAATCATTCAATTTTGATTTGTTTGAAAATTTACATTTTAAAAATGTTCATTTTCTTTTATTATGTACAAGCATTTCATGAGATAAGTTTGATTTTTGTAAGTTTAATATATCATCATTTGTATGCCATAAAATTTTATTATTTTCTTAATCAAATCTTAAACAATAATGTATTTTGTAATGTGCAAAATAAGGAAACATATGTTTTCAATGCAGTTTAAATATAGATAAAAATAAATCATTTGTTTACTGAATTTTCTAGAAAAGTCTACTAAAAGTTAAGCATACAATATTTTACATAAAATGTTTAAACACATAAAACAAATTTTGCCATTTATTTAGAAATAGATATATTTCTTTTTAATTTCCCATTTAAATGTATTGTAAATCTGTCATTAAATCTTCCAAATAATACCGTTAAAAACAAACGTATAATATCTGCTTTTATCAAATTTTAAACAAAAATTTATATAACCAAATATGAAACGATCAAAGTATAACTTCATATGTCGATGCCTCATGAAAAAATACGTAACGTTGACATGCAACCTGATAAAATATGTCAATATTTGTTTTTCAAAATGCATGATATGCAATTTATATACATTTTCTCGTTAAGAACTTCTCGAAAACACCTACCTGCTAACGTTTTCATGCACAAAATTTAAACGAAGTAATTTCTACAGAATCAATGATTTGAGATGAATTCCTACTATTCAAATATATGAATAATCGGCTGATGATCGCGAGAGCGTGAAACTTAAGTAGCAGCTCGAGCCGTTCCTCGCGTTCGGTTGACGCTATGAAGTCTTATTTCTCGACTTTGTTTCTTTCTTTTGTAAGTATTTCGCTTGTCTAAGGCATTTAGCAGGCAGTCTGTTGATTACATCAACGTATTTGTATATATATATATATATATATATATATATATATATATACAACTTTTTGCCATAGTGAATAACAATATCTCCCATGAATAATCACGCACCTAAGCTTATGCAAATTTAAAAAAAAAAATATCCTCCAAGCCCAGCATCAGACACACTACATCTTTATTATTTTCAGTAGAACGTCCAGACACTATCACAACCAGATATCATTAAGTCTTATTTATTACCAAATTTTAGAGCATTGAAATTCGGAATACAAAAATGTGAATAAGTAGTACCCCAAAAATAAATACAATAATTCTGTGGAACGGATTTCCTTTCATACACTAAGAATATTTGAAAACCATTCCTTCTTCCAGGGAATTCATGTAGATTCATATATAAATAGTGCTAAAAATCTTTAAATAGTTCTTATAAAGACGTCGCTTTCGGTGTAGAAACTTTCATAAAAAAAATGGCCTCACGTGGAAATGAAATCTCTCTTGAACTGAAGAAATGTATTATTTATTTGTACAAACAAACGGCTACAAATTTTGTTATTTGAGTAATTTTATGCAAAAAGTAAGGCTGCCAAATTTATGCAAATTCTTTAAAGTAGGAAATTATTATTAATATACTTAACTTCCATGGCTGAAATGGTCAAGATAGCATCCATGCAAAGAGGTTTCTGGGGTGGAAAATTATTCGTAATAAAGAGGGCTTCAATAACTGGATCGAATTAACCCCATGCTAGACATTAAATCCACCGAGTGTAGCATGGACAAAAGAAGAATAATCACGAGGACCTTAGATAGCGATTGACATTGTATTTAAAGTTTTGCAGATTAATGCTGGCTGGAAAGTCTGGAATCGGAAGAGTTACACAAGCAAGAAGTGTGAGAAAAGAAACTTTTAGTATTAAACTTACGGTTAAACCAAACCATCTTAATTGCAAATTGCTGAGACCTCGTCAACAGGCTTGTACTGCGCTTTAATTCAAACAGTCTAGGTACCATAGCGAAATGCTGATCCGAATAATTATTATGAAAGTATTTAGAGAAACTGCAAAAGGAGGTAACCTTACGGCGGTTTGAACGTTACTGAAGCTGAGACGTCACAACAGGATCAAGAATAATAATGTACTTTTTGGATTTTATCAATGCTCTCTAGATAAATAGCAGGAGCTCTGAATCATATTTAGCAGCCATATTCTAAGCATGGACGAATGGTAGACTTATAGATATATAAGATAGATTCTGGAGAGAAAAATGTCCAGTAAAACACAGTGAACCAACATTCTTAGCAGTTGACCTGGGAATGGTTTCAAATCGCTTTCTCGGCTCATTGATTAAAATTGCTTCAAGCAAATGAACCCTGTAAGACTGTCCTTCTTCGTACCTTGTAATTTGAATTACAAATTATACTAAATAAAAGAAACAGCATCACTTAGAGAATTTCAATAGAAGGAACAACTAACATCGATAGCAAAGATAACTGGAAGCGAAAATAATGATATAACCAAGATGTTGATGTTCCACGGAGCTTTTTAAAAAGCTAGGAAGAAAACGGCCATCATTAGTGGAAACACTGATAAAAGTGGCATTGAGAAAAATCTTTATAAGTTTATTTTAGCATAAATATATTAGAAATTTAACCAACATTAACACTGACTCTTGAGTTAATGTACGCGAAATATTTTAAAAGAAGGAAACGGCTTAGCCAACCATGATAATTACCATGTTAAAATACTGAAACAAAATATACTGCCCCAAACTCAAACGCTTAAGAAGAGCAATGCTCCAGCCAGTATAATGAACATCCACAATATTCTTCCCAGAAGGCAACAGAATGTTTGAAGAAAGAATAGGAAAATTCCTTCGACTGCCTAGCACAGTCATTGTCAAATTTCTACACGCAGGCTCTATCCGACTGATTGGCTCTCTGAATGGTGCACCTTTCGTTCCTACTTGTCCACGCAAACACTCTCTCTAATGCATAACCACATACCTAAACAATGATTAAGTCAATGTTTCTTGAATTTTGTAACTTTTCATAGAAGATAACGTATTCAGTATTTGAAACATTGGTAGTTTTCATTTAAGATCCTAGGTGTTTAACACCTTTTGTTTCAGAAGCAATAAACGACAATGATAATTATTTTCCCTGGATATATTTTTTCTATTTTCAAATGAATAAGTTCGAAACAAATCACATGCAGAAGAGTATGTTAATCACTCTCTCATCGTCATATTATACGAAGAATTCAGATTTAATTACAGCAGGTTTTTTTCTCCAAATAAAAACATGACTTTTCCTCATTTCGAAGATAGATTCTTATGCGCATCTACTTATGTTGGAAAAATGGTTGCATTATTCTTTAATAAAAAATAATCTTGATTTTCTTTAGTAGTGCCATCCTCCTTGTGATTTACTGTACGAAAAAAATCTTCATACCCGGTCGATTGAGTCATTGGATTAAAATCAAATTAACAACTTTTGAAATGTACTTTTGAAATGAAAAGTAGAAAAACAACGACTCCAACCCAAAAGACAGAATTTTAAAAATTCATTCAATCGAGTATGGAAACATTCCAGCCAGAGTGAAAATTTAATATCTTCAGTGTCATCGGGAAAACAAGCAATAATAAAAAAAAATGTTTTCTATATCAAATATTGATTTTCCTTTTAAATAACTTCATTATAGGAATGTATGTATTTCTAGACCACTGCATATTCCTATTTTGATTCAAATGTTGCAATATTGTATAGTAAATATAAGTAAATTATACTCATATCTGTTTTCAATATACGAGGGCTGATCAAAAAGTATCGGGGTTTTAATTATAAAAATACACCTACAATACATATCAATTCGGCATTTAATCACCTTTGAAGTAGTTTCCAATCTGGAGAAACACACTTTATCCGTCGTTGTTTCTATTGATGACAGCATTATTGCAACTCATTTTGGGGATAATTGCAACGGGCGAGGAATGTGCAGATTATCAGACCTGGGAAATGTTGTTTTTGGTTTAAGGCTGCTGCACAAACTATTTTTATTGATAGAATCGCTGTGACGTGGTAGGACGGCCACATTCTACATACTTTCATTCCAATTACTGATGTAAGCGTGTGACAACATGATAACTCACTGTGTATGCGTGACAGACTTCAAGATCTATCTATGACAAGCGGCTTCGTTCTGCGTACTTTAGCTCCGTTATCAAGGCAATAGACCCGACACTTTTTTTTTTATAAAACTTCGTATAATGTTCCCATTGGAAATGATAGTCCTGGAATTGATGAGATATGAAATTCTTATAAAGTGGTAAAAAGTGTCCTTATGACCGTTATGCAGTATGTAAAAACCGCTTACTCGCTGCATTTACATGTCTATGCGCAGAAGCCTCCTGTCCGCTGTGTGTCTGGGTGAAAAGGACTTTTGCTATTTCTGTGAATGCCAATCAGCGTATGTAGAAAAGCATCTTTCTTGCTCCGTGTGTGCGTCTACATGTTGAGGGCTTTCAGACATACCTTTCTTGCTCTCTATGGCTTAATGTGTGCGTGTTGTAGCATCTTATCCGTTGTGTGTGTAGGTATGTGTGTATTTGAATGTAGAGGTTATTTGATGGCTTTGTTTTTGTGTGTGTGTGTGTGTGAATGAAGGCCTCATGCACGGAATATATGCGTCTGCTTACCAGACACTCTCTCCTTTTTTATGTGTATGTGTGTAGAAATATCTTGCTGTCTATCTTGCTCACATATCTGTGTGTACGTGTTATACATACACACATACATATACACACTCACATACACACAAGCATATATATATATATATATATATATATATATATATATATATATTATAATTATTTTCTTTTTAAAAATATGCCTCAATCGTGACAAAGAAATTTCTGTTTCTAAACTGAAAATAAAGTTGTAAATATAATTATAAAAATTACACTTAAAAGTTTGTAAACTTCCTTGTTATAACACTAGATTTAATAAATAATATATACCTACCTTACAAAAAGCCTAATACTAATCATCCTCTATCTGTAATTAAGCTTATATTTTTATCTATTGCAAAATATTAAGTACATATTCAGCAAATGATAAGATATTCTATAAACATAGTAATTTCCATAATAAAGCTCTAAAGAATACTAGCTATAAATACCCAAAACTCAACTATATAAAAAAATTAAAATGGATACAATAGAAAAAAATGGAAAAATAATTTGGTATACACCTCCATACAACCAAAAGGTGAGGACAAAAATTACTTGCATTAATTAATAAACAAATTCCTACAGATAGTAAACTCAGTACAATTTTTAATAAAAATACCCTAAAATTAAGTTACATTTCTATTGAAAACGTTGAAATGATTATTAAGATTATTGTTGAATAAACACCTATACAAAAATCAAAAATATAGATCCTAATTAAAAAGAAATGAAATATATCATCTATTGAAGATTCAAACATCGTTAAATTCTACATTGGATGTACAATGAATGAATTCAGAAGAAGGTGGAACCAAAGTCAAACGTTCTTTATTAATAATAAATACCGAAACCAAACGTTGCTATATAAATATTTCTGGCACTTAAGAGAAACTAATAAAGAATCAACGAGGCAAAATGGAAATTAATAAGAAACGCTTGAGCTTGTAGGTCATTAAATGACCCATATCGTTTATGCATACATAAAAAATATACATAATTAAGTTTCTAAATTATAAAAATGTACTAAATCGAAGAAATGAAAAAGCCATTTTTGTAGGCATTGTAAAATAGTTTCCTTAAATAATAATTCATTTTGGCGGAAAAAATATAAAAAAATAAAAAAACGAGAGATGAAACATACATATTTATACTTGATCATTAATTATGGATTAAATTATATTATTTGTAAAACTACCGTATTGTCTATTAGTTATTAGAAAAAGGAATGGTACTTTAAATCTGTAGAAATATAATTTAAATATTAAAAATGACTTACTCATATATTAATGACCCTTTTTGAAAATCTTTGTGGATAAAAATGTGAATTAAACGGATACATAAAAATGCCAATATTTTTTCGTCATTGAAAATCCAGACGACTCGCTGAATAACGGATGTCTATGTCTGCGAGCAGGCACCCCCCTACCCGCCAAAAGTTAACCTAATTTTCTAAGTACCATATTTGATACATAAGTTGTCTTCTTTCATTATGCGCGCCATATCCTTTCAGGACGTAGGCGATCATGGATCTCAACCTCCTTTTATCACTTGCAGCTCTCAACAAGTTCCTTCCCTCTTTTTCCTTCACTAGACCACGTTCTGTCATCCACGTGCTTAAGCCTGCCAATTGTGCCACGCGATGTTTTCCCTTGTCTCTCTTTCCCTCTATTCGTGCCGTGGGTATCAGATTCTCCAAGCCTTCCTTCTTCATTATGTGTTCCAAACATTTCAGCTGTCTCTTCCTGATATTAAGCATAAGCCTTCTCCTTGTTTGCAGCCTCTCTAAGACCTCATAGTTGCTCATACCCTCGGTCTATGATATCCTTAGCCTTCTGCAGAACCTCATATTTGTCGCCTCGTGTCTCTTCGTTGAGGAAATCGTCTAACATTCGCTGCCATAAAGAAGGTTAGATTTCACGATACAGTTCAGTATTCTTTTCTTTGCTACCAAAATCCTCCTGCTCCGCAGTACTTTGCCCAGCGTTTGGAATATGTCCTTGGCCATCCTAATTCGCCTACGGATCTCAGTGTTACAACTACCGACCTCTGTCAATAAACTTCCACGATATTTGAACTTCCGCGTCTGCTTGATTCTAGTGTTCCAGACTTTCAAATTTCATTTCAGGCTCATTTTACCGACGACAATGTACTCTGTCTACTTGCACTTTATGCTTAGTCCTTTCTTCTCACTCTCAGTCGTTACCATCTAATTAAAACCCCCAAACCCTAATCAAAATAGATTAAATTTTCCTTAACCTTAACAGCTCAAAATATTAAGATTGTCTGTGCTTATATATCGAGTAAAGTTTTTAGAAACTTGTACCTAATGTCGCTTGACAATGGAACAAAACTCTTGATTTTAAGTTTAATATTTATAATTAAATTTACAGCTTTAGTTTCAGTTTAAGAAACATAAAAATTTCTGTGACGCGATGGAAAGATATTTTTAAAACAGATAATAATTATAATATTATGCTCTATTGTTCGTATCGAGAACAGTTTTTTTTTTTAATTGCTAAGAACACCAGATTATAAATCTTACAGTTCTTTCTTATTATTATAGACTGGCCCGAAACTATTCTGATTTAAAAGCAATCGAGAATCTGTGGTCAATCTGCAATGAAAGACTTCGTGGAATGAAGATACTAAATATGGGTACTGGGTCATATTTCATTGGAAAATACAAAAACGAAGTAAGTAATAACGGAATTATTCGTTTTGCTTTAATTAATGTGCACAGGGATGTAATTAAAAAAAAACAAAAATACCTGTAGTAGAAAAAACATCGCAGAAGCGTCTGTGTATATATACCAAAGGTAATGCCAAAGTTAACAGCACTTGTAGTAAATAAAGGCAGCAACAGGAAATATTGATTTTAAATAACTTCTTTCACAGACGTCTACCTATTCTTGGATTCCTCTATATTAACATTTTTGCTTCCAAAGATTCAGTACTGTAGAGTTTGGTCATAAATTATTCCTAATAACATAGTTTTTCTTTCCACTAGAAATAATAAATTCCTGGTGTCTGTAGTTTCGAATAGAATTACTTTTTTGTTAAGTAAGCAGTAGGAGTGAATTTATCTATGGGTAACACTTTATATTTAAGAAAATTATGTTTGGCTTCCTATATGATGCCTAAAATTGAGACGTGTTTTTTTTTCTGCTAATGACAGGTCTTTGTTAGATTCTAGAGTAAAGCTCAAAGTTTCAATGTTGTTGATATAGGTAAACACATCCGCTTTAGTAGAAATATTGTCCACATTTCAGGCCTGACATTTTTCAAAGGCAGTTTCGCTGCATTTTTGTGCGATGATTTTCAGCTTTACAAAGACTTTCGAATCAACGCAAATCGCAAACTGATCAATACTCTGTCGCTATTTACATAACAGGTTTGAAAACGTGAGTCATACCTCAGTTCTACCACTTCCGACTTTTCCACCATGCCGCGTACACAGATTTCAATCGCGTTCGTTTTCTTCCTATTCCATTGATAAGAAGGAAGTTCTAGTCCACGTCTTTAAAAGAACCGCCACTTTGTTAAACAATCTCACAAGAGTATGCTTCCGCAATCACAACCTCTTCAACTCGAGAGACGAATTCGAACGACAAATGGAATATTGCTGCCATATCAATGCTGAATGTGCTCAGTCGCCACTTGTGAATCCTGAGTTTAACAGCGTGTACGTAGCCTTGTGGTTGACTAATTAGTTTTCACCAAACCATCTAACAGACAAAATGACCTTAACCTCTCGCTCAGTTACCATGGCACGTGTTCTGATCCCCACCCCTAACATTTGAAACTGGAACCCACCAAACCTCATACTCAAGTATGAACCATTTCCATTCTACTTGTACTCCATTAGTTTCAAGTAAGTTCCTTTCGGACAGTTTCTACCCAAGAACTGCTGCTTTGTTGAACAGACACTTGCCCGGATGTCCCACATACTACAAACTTGACCCCTTTCAAGGCAAAATGCAATCGTTATGTTTCCTCGATAACCGCTGGGGACCCACCCCTTGCTTTTTTTTTTGCTCCAACACCACACAAAAACCATCAACCTTGAGTAGTTCTTGGGCCTTGTATTGGTGGAACATTAGCATAAAAATAGCCAACTGTTGTCTATAGTACATATATTCATAATCTGCACTCACCTCCTCTTCTTATGTCCACAAAACAATCTCAATCCCCTACCATGTGTGTCTCTTTAGCCTTATTAAAAGGAATTAAATGAAAATTAACAGATATTTAATTACAGTATCACATGACCAAGAAAAAATAATGTATTGTGGTTATTAAATTGTAACTAAATAGCGGGCTTGTTCTCTCACAGTCTAGGGCAAATTATCCTATCACAGCGTCAGATATAACAACATTTCACATTACTATATATCAATAATGATAAGATCTAGTGACTCTTCAAGCTTTTTCCTTAAACGATGGATGTAGTTTTCTTGACCCTTGATAAAATCATTCAAATTACTCTTCAGTATTTGGTGTAGGTGGGGGTCTGGCAGAATTTATATTTATTACGCATTGTTTTGCAGTGTTTCATTCACTTTTTCTTGATTTATAGAAAACGTTCAGACTACTGAGTTTGCCAAATATAAGTTAGCGACTTTGACACTCTCTATCATCAGTACATATATTTACCCAAATACTTAAAAGGGAAGCAGGAATCGGAAAAAAACGAAAATGATGGTTTTATTTTCTCGTATGAGAAACTGTTTAGATACTGTAGAAATATATTATGTGCGTTCTTTCTTATACTGTAAAGGAAATTTAGCAACACCAGCTTGTACCTACAGCCCATATTTCCATGTTTTACACAGACTATGTGGTTCTACAAAGAAATACTAAGAATTCCAAATACGGAATAGGTAAGCAACGAGAAACTGTTTAAATAAAAGACGCATAATTGGAATCAGAAACATACAGCTGAAATTACTTTGACCCATAATGAGGTTAGAAAGGCATGAAAAACGTAATACGCTAAAGGCATTTATATCTATAAATCTCAAAATATGTGTGTGTGTATGTATGTATATGTGTATGTGTGATCGGATGTTGTTTATGCTTTGGCACAGGGTTTCATAGATAATTCTTCAGTGCCAGTTTTGAGCCCAAATTTGCTGGAAAAAATTACAACCTTAAAGGTGAATAATAAAAAAAAATTTGCGGAAAATCAAAGGCAAAATTAATGTTTTTAAAAATCAACGTACAATCAATTAAGAGAGTTCAAACCTAATGCAAAAGATTATTAAAATTATATAAAAAATATATTGTAAATTATCATATATTATTATTATGTTTCCATCCTTTATTAAATAGAATAAAATGAAAATTAACAAATATTTAATTACAGTAACACATGACCAAGAACAAATAATTTATTGTGGTTATTAAATTGTAACTGAATAGTGTGCCTTTTATCTCACAGTCTAGGAAAAGTTATCCTATCAGAGATATAACAACATTACACATTCTTTTACGCAAAAATCAAAGGCAAAATTTAATGTTTTTAAAAATCAACGTACAATCAATTAAGAGAGTTGAAATCTAATGGAAAAGATTATGAAAATTATATAAAAAAATATATTGTAAATTATCCTATATTATTATTATGACGCTCAATGGAAGAGGTTCCTTCCTTGCAAGATCGAGAACGCAAAAACGGCCCTTTTCATGTTCACCCACATTCAGAATTTTACCCCCCCCCATATTTGGGGATGCTCACCAGTTGCACCCAATTATTGTTACTAATATTGATTTTCGGGTGGGCTAACTTTAAAATTAATCTGCTCCAATGGAACGGCAAAAATTCCCAGTAATGAAGCACCCGGTCGAAGATGGGTTATACTGCTAGTATAGAGATATGGGAAGGTAGTAGGCCTCGTACCTGATGAGCTTGTGTGAATGGATAGCGGAACAGAGGCATGACTCTTGACGAGCGGAGAAATGCTGCTCAGAGCCAAAAAAATAGGGAATTGTAGAGAGCCATAATCGCCCAACTCCTGAAGGGTCAGGGAACATACAAAAACCATGAAAGCATTTTCTCTTCCCAACGCCAAGCTCTGTCCTAACAAGGTTTCACTGACTGGGTATTAAGGGTAAAATGTCCGCTGAAACACGGTGCATCTATTTTTCTATGTGTCGTCTTTCTTCAGGGAGGGGTGGTCATGCTTTCCTTAATGTCCTGTCATTTGTAAGGCTTTGTAAAGTTCGTCTTTTTACTATAACTTTAATTCCCTCTTCGACTAACCAGTTACACAAACTTATTAAATTTATTATGCGTTGTCTCATTTGCTTTTATATCTCTTGTGAGTGTTAATTTTTCTAAGTCTTCATTCTTCATTTTCAGCCCGAGAAATTTCAACTGTCTTAATGTGCCCTTTTTGGTTTGCATTTTGTCTAAAATTTATTGTATTCATTGTATCCATTGTATTCTCAGCATCCTTCTGTACTGACGCATTTCTATTTACATTATTCGGACTATTGTCCTCATCTTTGTTGCCATATTTATCACAACGTTGCGGCCGCTGCAAGCTCCGGTCTTCTTCAGGTAGTTGGAATGTCGAACTGAACCCTTTATTTCGCTCGCTGTTAAAGGCAGTGGAGAACTTGGAGAGGTGAATTAACAGGAGATAACTGATAACTGACATCCATTAAAAATAGCACGTGGAACTAGAACAGTCTACCCTTGCAAGAGAAATAAATGGTTCAGTTCTTTTTTGTAGCATTTGGAATAATTTTAGCTTATTTAATAAAAGTTATTATAACGTTTATTTATGTTATTTCCACTTGACTTATTATGTTGACATTTTTAATTTCAAGAAATAACCTTTTCTACGGAACTCACTTAAGCAATGTAATTCAGAAAATTGGTCTTATTGCTTAGAAGTTCAATGAATATATTACATTTACCGTTAATTTTATATTCTTCTCTCTGAACTCTTTATTCTTAAAAGCAAATACACTAATAAAAAACTCTTTTTGTGGAATCTGTATTAAGGACACATGTCATAGTGGATAAAGGCGTTGGTTAGCTCCGGTGACAGAACACAAAGAATTGTCAGTTTAATACCTGGTTAAGGCAGTGGAGAACTTGGAGAGGGGATTTAACAGGAGATGACTGATAACTGACATCTATTATGTATGGCACGAAATAAATGGTTCAGTTCAACATTTCAACCACCTGAAGAAGACCGGAGTGTACAATAGTCTAAACATTGTGATAAATATGGCCACAAAGATTATGACAATAGTCTGAATAACATCAATAGTGTACATAATATCTCATCTCAGAAATATAGACAGATACTAACACATTTCTATTGCCTCAAATCTTTGCTTTTTCTTTAAAGTGATCGTCCAGCATTTACTGCTCTATCAGAGGACTGATATTGCATAACAGTTCAATAAATTTTTTATTATAATAAAAAAAAATCTGTTTTTTAATAAATTGTTTTGCTTTTGGAACATATATTCCTCTATCCCACGGCTTATGGTCAAATCACGTTAAAGCACCTCTTCCTGTACAATCATCGAAGTTAAGTAACGTCAGTATCTAGATATTGTTGACCTTTTGGTAATGTTTGTAAGCTTGCTTGTGCCTATGGTTTAATGGCTCGGAAATGTTAATCAGTGAGCCGAGTTCTAATTCGTTTTCGGTTCGTCATATTCATTTTGATGAAAGAATAAATCCACCTTTTCTTCCCCCAGCTATAGGTAAATTAGTAAGACTAATTCATTATTATTTAAAAAACAAACCTTAAAAAAACTGGAAATATTTTCTGGCTTTAATCCTTTTGCAAGAATTATTTGGGGAAAAAACGTTTCATTTTCAGACGAATTTTTGACTTTTTTTAAAATATAGGAACTAAGAAACTGAGACACTTCAAAGCACCTGAACGGTAGCTAACAACTTTACCAGACGTATGAATTGATAATTTTACTCGTTTCAAGCTCAGAAGGTCATAAATAGAACCAAGATCGACGTAAAAACATGTCTTAAGCTGGTGTATGAACGTCATATTTTGGATATGCCTGTTTCTCCATGTCTTAAAAAGACACATTCGAGAAAAACGTATATGCACATCTAAGCCTGGAAAGGTTTTAAATAATATGCAAAGTGTTGATACGCCGTAAAAAAAGAATCAATAAATAAACAATAAATCCACTCTCTAAACGTGCCACCAGATTACAATTTTGCATATTCGCACCTCTGTTAAAACACATCCTAGCTATTTAAATTTTTATACTTTCTGTGGATTTATGTATTTCTAATTTGTAATTTGTATTTTGAGTTGTTTCTTTTGCGAAAAACCATAGATTCTTTCTATTTTCAGCTGATGTTTATCTATTTCTTCTCACTTTCCTTTACTATCTTCTGTAGGAGTTCCTGTAATTTTCTGTCTGTGCCGGACCGTAACGCTGTGTGATCAGATTATCTAACGTTGCTAAGGTTTTGTCTACCAATAACGAATCTTGGTAGAACTTCCTATTGTCCCAGGATTGCTTCACTCTAATAGTTGAATAAGTCTTGTGAGAAAACACATCCTTGTCTTAAGCCCCTTTATTTCTGTGGATTTACGGAAATTGGAAACGAAAGAACATTAATCCAACAATATCATACATTCTTAAACTTATTAATAAATACCTACGATATTTTGCTGCTTACAAAGACATTTTTCTCGGGAAATGGCTAAAGAAATTCGTAGAGTATTCATGTTAATATTCATGATGGCTGCGAAGTTCATGCTTACTGAGAGGTTGTAGACTATTAGTATTATTATCTAGTCTACCCTGTTAATCATTTCACCCCAAGCAATGTCATTAAGTCACTAAAACGCACGGTGTTACCAAGGGTGCAGAAAACCGAGAAGACGATGCCGAGGAGAAGAAATAGAAAAGCAGGATTCATGGATACAGAAAATGAGGATTGACGTTAGATTTAACATTATGGGGATCATAGTTGGCGGGAAAAGAAAGAGGCCGGGAACGAGTTCTACGAGTTAGAAGGTCGAGATAAAAAATACTATGGCCCCATCTAGTGATTTCAATAGTATTAGGATGACATATCCCTACCATTCTTCTGCTTTGCGTGACGTCAATTTCGATGAAAATATTTATAGAAAAGGCATAAAGAAACTAGGTTACGTCCGTGGTAAAAATGACTGAAACCAAGATGTCTGGTCAGAATCGGTAACATTGGAGTTTCGTCTTTGGATTTTGTCAAGAATCTGTAGATACATATGAGGAGCCGAACACATTTGGCTTCAATATTCAATGCACGGATGAGTGGTCAGCTTATTGAGGATATTCTGACGAACAAATTGTCTAAAACGTCACAGTAAGCGAAGATTCCTTGCAGCAGACCTAGTAAATGAATCGATATACTCGTACCATTTCAAGCAGTGGAAAAATTTAGACCGAAATGAAATTGCATAATGTTGGAATGTTATTATATTAATATAATTAATATTATATGTAGAATTATTTTACTACTATTACTACTACTACTAGTAATAATAATATTAATAATAATAATAATAATTATTATTATTATAAATATTCAGATGCTATTCAAGGCATGGCTCTCATGGATTTTTTATCATAAATGATTTAATGTTTAACAGTTTTTTTTAGGGTGGATAAAAATAAGATAACATAGACGATTGGTGAAATATCTAATTTGACGTGTTTCTTTATTTGTCTGTCACGCATCCTAATCTCCATAATAAGATATCCCGTTGTTATAAGGAAAGAACGTACCCCTTATTATAAAAAAAAGTTAGACACAGATGATGCTCTGGTATGATATGGCCGAAAATTATGAAAATGTGATCAAAATATCTGTTACCCACTAACATGAATATACTGTCCCGAGAAGAATAGCAGTATCGTCCTATTGCACACTTATGTGCAATTGTTGTACAGGATGCGGCAGAAATATCTCCCACATATACCTCCCAGAATTACCTCCCGCATATACCTCCCAGGTATACCTCCCAGGTATATCTCCCGGAAATTCCTCCCACATATACCTCCCAGAAATATCTCCCACATATACCTCCCAGAAATATCTCCCACATATACCTCCACATATACCCCCCATATATACCTCCACATATACCACCCAGAAATACCTTGCAAATATACCTCCAAGAAATACCTCTCACATATACCTCCGCATATACCTTCCAGATATACCTCCCAGAAATACCTCCTACATATACCTCCATATATAACTCCAAATATACCTCCCAGAAATACCTCCCACATATAACTCCGGCATATACCTCCCAGAAATACCTCCCACATATACCTCTCAGAAATACCTCCCAAATATACCTCCCAGAAATACTTTCCAAAACTACCTCTCAGAAATACATCCCACATAATGATGAGACATCAGTAACAACAGTGTCATATCCCTAATAGTCTTACCAATATGTGGGAGATGTTTCTTTCGTAGCCTGTATATCTATTTCATATATCCCTGTCTTTATTGAATCAGATTCACTTAATACATCCACGGTTGTATCTTTCAATATCATACCTAATTATCTGTCCTAGAAATTTCAAATGTTTCTTTCTAACTCGAATTATTATCCGTCTAATTTATTCCATTCCCGTTAGAACCTCGTTGTAATACAATCAATGGTATCCTCAGTATCCTCTGTAGAACAGCATTTTATTTGTCGCAAGTCTATTTTTCCTTTGTGACGAAGATTTACAGCCATATCTGAAATATGGAAAGAAAGAAATGAAAGAAGTAAAATTATTAGGGACTGCGTGACAGAGCGCAAAATAAGAAGTGAAATACGTGTCTTTCGAAAGTTTCGTTTTGACCTGAGAGATAAACGACTCAATAGGAAATGGAATTTACAAATGGTAGACGCATATTTCACCAGCAGAAGAAATTGCGATTTACCTTGCCATTTTTCCTCATATATCCTCAGGATAAGCTGTCACCTTCTGTTTCCTTTTTTTAAACAGATTTTTCAGATGTTTGTTAAGCTTAGCTTAGGTTGGAACAAAGCCAAAGTACCGGTTATCTTCATTCTAACATCTATTATATGCCTTGTGGCTGAGTAGGTGTGGTGAACCAAATAAAGGATTCAGTTCGACATTCCAACCACCTGAAGAAAGCCGGTGCGTACAACGGCCGAAACTTTGTAATAAATATGGCAACAAAGATGAGGACTATAGTCCGAATAATGTAAATAGTCTACATAATACCACATCTCAGAAATATAGACAGATCTGTTTCTAAAAAATAAAAAAATATTTTGAATTTTTACCACCCTTCAGAAATGACTGTTTCATTTACAGATATAATTTATTAACCTATTTTTTCTATTATTGCACTCCCAAAAAAGATAATTTTCATAATGATTTGTTTAATTTTTAACAGACTTTTTCTTGTGAATATTTTGTTTGCGATTCCGATATTACACTGTGATATTTATTTACAAATGCTGTTATTTGTTACATGAGAATAATAATATTTTTATCTATGGTATTCTTATTCATAACAACAAATATATGGATTCTAAATTTGATCTATTTATGAGCAATTTGTGTTTTTTGTAAATATGTTTTTTCTTTGCATTTTAAAATGTTGAATCGGAGACAAGAGTAAGAATTTCACTCGAATTCATAACAGTTACTTGCGTATTTTCTTTTCATTTTATGGTAAAAGTATATATTTCTTTCCTTTTCTTTTATCGAAATTTTAGCGTATGGTGTTTTTTTTTAAATCATTTATAAATATCTTTGATCTCGACCTGATGATATGTCTGATTTAGGCATCGAAACAAATTTGCATTTTTGTAGTGGTAACTTATATTTTAGAATATAATAACTTATAATTCATATATATATATATATATATATATATATATATATATATATATATGGCACCATTTACCGAGGCAGAAAAAGAAAAGAAAGAAAAGAAGGAAAAAAAAAGAGAAACATTACATTTCATGTAGAAAAGTAGTATAGAATTGCATGGGGCAAATGCATGATGCATGCTAAATGGTGTATTTGGGTTTGGGTGTCATTTACGGGTAAATGACAAATCGGTTAGGGGAGGATTGTGGCACCATTTACCGAGGCAGAAAAAGAAAAGAAAGAAAAGAACGAAAAAAAAAGAGGCGAGACCCAAAACGTGGATGATAAGCAAAACACCACGGCTAAGAGAAAATGGTTAAAGGATATTTTGATGAGTAACAAATGGCGAAAGAGTGTCATTACAATGACAGGGAAATTCTGAGTGGATAAAGGAATCGGGTGTGTTTTGGCGACGGCTGTGTTATCTGGGATGCGTAAACAAACTGCTGGCCAAAGAAAAATCCAAATGAAAATGCTATTTCGATAAGAGACGGAAAACAGGTGAACAAAAGGGTTTTGGATAGATATGAAAAATTTCTGTCAAAAGCCGCACACGATGTGTCCACTGACCGATTTCTTTCGACGGAACATCTTTAGCCTGCGATAATAAAATTATGTTATCAGAAATATGTACCAAAAGGAAATGAATGGGAACTTAGAAATGTTCTTTTCGGGGCGACGTCTGGTCGTATTAGAAAGACCACACATTCTGATAATTAGCGATAAGATGACTGACGAAGCCCAGGTGTAGAACAAGAGTTATGACCACCGTCGTTTGCGGCTAGAGAAAATGATAACTGCGATTGAGAGGAAGAAAAGGAAAAGAAAAGATACATTTTTTTTTTAGTTAAGCAAGATATTTTTTTTCCTGAAACAAAGCCGCGGATTCGTCCACGACCGACTAGGACACCATTGGTCGAGTGGTGATCACGTGACGCACGAAGGAGGCTGTCGCCGCCCATCCAGAGGATAGGTATGAGAAGCTGCTACGAAGAAGTGGGGAGGGCAGCTCACGCCCCTCTGAAGTATGGTGAGAAGGTGGGAGTAAGAAAAGGCTCCCCAAAATGGAAAAGAGTGGAAAATTCCTAACCAGAAATAAAAGAGGTGGATATGTATTTAGAATTATCGAGGAACCCCCGACAAACCCACCCCGGTTTTGGTCGGCGTCCATATAAGCGAAGCCGCAGCAAGCAGAAATCAGTTCAGTTCAGTTCAGCAGAGTAGAGTTGCAGCAGAGAGTTCGAAGCTCGCAGTGGAAGTTGGTTCCGCCTCGCAGATAACTGACTTGAAAGATTCACGCACATTCCGGACTCCTCTTCAATCCAAGAACAATTATTTTGAAGAGCGACTTAGTTCCAGACCACCAAAATAAGTTTTTTTTTTACTTTCGTCCGAAGACACACCAAAAAACCAATTTCTTAAAGAACAAACAACTTGAAGCGTTAAAACTCGCCTAACGGAAAACAACGTGTCACAATCCATAGAACGGGTCGGGAGATAGACGCAGTCCTATGTATCGAACAACTAGACATAAAGTTTGTTATCTTTTTCTTTGATACCTTGAACTTTTGAGTTTTCATTTTATTTTCTTTTATGCATATTTGTGTGGTGTCACCCCCGTTGAACCCGATTTGCATTACGGTTCAACTACTGATTGATCTCGTCTGCCTAAGATCAATTCACAACGTGGGTAGGCGGACTGGGGATCAATGCAGTTACTTTGGTAACCAGGCGTTGGAAGCGAGTTGGGAACGACGAGGCTGATATCAAATCTAACCAGATTCTCACCCGAATCACCAAAAGGTAAGAACGTCACATTTGGGTGCCGCGACCGATACCAAGCCAGTTGGTCGTCACAGGACGAGACAACACGACTGACGCGACAGGCGGACGTCATGTTTGGAGCGGCGACACGCGAACGGAGCAGCGAGGAGCGAACAGCTGGCGCGGGCGGCGAGGACGTCACAGTTGGTGCCGTGGTAGACCAGGATAGGACGTCACAGTGGGCGCTGCGACCGGGGACGTCGTCATATATATATATATATATATATATATATATATATATATATATATATATATATATATATATGGTTTTCATAAAGTCTATTTACAATTTAAAAACGCACTTACATAGGAAATTGGTGTGTCAAAGCATCAGAAGTTTGTAACACCACATTGGAGACTGGATTGTCGCGGGTTCCAAAATCAACCATTTGCAGACCAGTAAATTGAAAGGGATGGCACAATTCCTTGTCATCTCTTTCAACAGATAGGATTACCATGGGTGTCTTTCTATCGGCTTATGTTAAAGATATCATCTATCGAACAAAGATAAGAGATATCATTGATCTACAGCTAAAGACAACTGATGCCATTACCACCATTGATGAGGCTATGCTTGACGTACTTCAGGCAACTAAATGTGCCAATATAGAAGTGTATTGCATTAGATTAAAAATCTTCAATATATACTCCTCGTTTTGTAACTATTTCCACATATTTCTTCATTTGGCTTTTGTACTAGATCCTTTAAACTCTAAAGAGATTTTATGGACACCCGATATATATATATATATATATATATATATATATATATATATATATACCCCAAGTATATAATTGGTGTACACGGAATGAATTCCAATAACCAACAATTACTATTCTTAAAAAGAGTGCTCAATACAGAGTAGAGCAGATATAATTATTTATTTAAAAAAATTTTGTTTCAACACCTCCGGTGTCTTATCAAGTGACCACTCACTTGAAACAAAATGTCTATTTTTGTAGTGATTTTATAAGATATTTATGTTATATTTTTTTTAAATAAATAAATTATATATATATATATATATATATATATATATATATATATATATATATATATAGTTGGATTGATGTGAGTTGGTAATGCTGTGTTTCACGCTTTTGCGATCGTTAGACAAACTGATTATGTTTAAAATTTTGGATTTATATAGGGTTGCGTACATCGATGTTTTCATGGTAGTGGGAGGAAAATCTTGTCGTCGGGACGCCACTCATACTTACGCAAAAATACATACACGCCTGTACACTTACTGACATACGCAGATAGCTCTATCACTGACAGTGAGCGCACTCCAAAAAAGTACTGCTCATATATAATATATAAATAATATATATTATAAATTGCACACATATATATATATATATATATATATATATATATATATATATATATATATATATATATATATATATATATATATATATATATATATATATATATATATATATATATATATATATATATATATATACACACAGAGTGAGAGTGAGAGAGTGTTACTCCGATCAAAGCCATCATTTTGATCATAAGTGGTGAAAATTACTAATAAGAAAACTCCGAGATCGTATGACGGGACAAATACGTCAAATGACTTTCCACTTGAAAACAATCCTGGCATTAAGAAGCCAAGGATGATAAACAATAATGGACGCTAACTTGCTTCTTTTCCCTTCTTGCATTATCAGTATACAACATCTTCAATCTGTTTCCTTAAAAGCTGTCTAGACAAAAACGAATCTTTTACAATAACAAATAGAATCCTTGGTGATGTTCGGATAGTTTCTCTACAAAAGGGAAATAATAATAATTTGATTATAACAAATTTAATATTAAAATGATCATTATTTTTTATTTTGCTATTCATCACAATAATTCTTGACAGGTACTTTATTCTGATATTTAAAATAAATTACATCTGGATTACATGTATTTATAAGAATAAAGTGTTCTTCACCCAACTCCTGTTCGCTCTAAAATGTATAATAAATAGGCGGCCACCTTGCTTTCCAGCGTCTTGGAAATTATCATCTGTTGTCCCAGTCTTTAAGAAATCAGATGAACCCTCCAATCTTCCAACTATTACACTATTAACCTTTTCGTTCTTGATAGAAGCCATACACATTGCTGAATTAGTTAAGCATTTCACAATCCTGGGTCTTATTTCAAACGAGCAATGTAACTTTCGCTTCTCTAAGTAAACTGCTGAGGTATTAACGAACGAGCTTTTACATAAGAATGGTGAAGCTCAGGCTGTTACTTCGCGAATATCGAAAGTATTAGACAATGTTTAGCGTACCGGTCTTAGTCGCAAATTTCAAGAGTTTTGGTGTCTCCAGACGTGTTTTCAACTAATTCAGTCTTTCATAAAATCGCAAACTAAAAATTACCCAAACGTCTACTTTTCTACATCCTTGTATACTAATGCACGTGTCCCACCGGGCTCTATCTTTGGTCGACTTTGATTATAAATTTCCTTAACGGCCTTCGTGGTGACATCAGCGCACAACTTTATATTTATGCTGATTACATACTCATTTATTTTATCTTGATATTATGTCTAAAGAGTTTGATAAATCAAACTGCGGCTGATCTAAAAAAAAAAGACCTACAGTCTGTTCATATTAGGGTCAAATAATGGCTTAAAACTTAACGCGTCTAAAACTAAACTCCTTAATCAACCATCTTTGCCTTTCATCAGTATTTGACGATGCTAACCTCCATGGAGGTGGCTCATTGTACCTTTTGGGGGTTAACATTCTCGTTTGACATTAAGTGGAAAGACTACATTGAATCCATTGCTACGTCAGCTTCTAAGTTGTTTCAATGTGTCGAGCTAGACAATTTCTCTCTCCAGAATCTACCATTGGCCCAAGCTTAGTATATTGCTGCCATATTTGGTCAAGTGCCCCTACTATTTATTTAGAGATTCTTGATAATATCCAAAAGAGAATCAGCAATATTATTGATCCTGATCTGGCATCTCGGTTTCAGTCTCTTTCCCACTGCCATAATGTTGCTTCACTGTGCTTTTCTATAAATACTTTCAAGGTAATTGTGCAGCTGAGCCCTTTGCTATGGTACCTAGACTTTATTAATATAGGCGCAGTATAAAACTAGGAACAAGGTTTTATCAATTTACAGTTGAATTGGCTAGATGTAACCGTAAGTTCTATGCTGACAGTTTCTTTTTTCTCGAATTTCTCGTTTGTGGAATTTTCTATCCTGTCAACTTATATTTAAATATCCATAATTATCTACTGTCTTCCCGATGATGCTTCTATTGCTCTGTTTCCTTCATCCTGTTTTCTGTTTTTGTATTTCTTTCACACCCAGTAACCGCCTGTGTAAAACAATATCCTGAGACCATATCTCCCGTACACCGAGAATTTGATACATTATATACCGACCACTATCATGGCTTATTCAAATAAATAATCTTTGGTTCGATTTCTCATCTCTTTTCGATTTCCAGTTGATTAAACTCTTAAACTTCTCCGCGCAATTTGACTAACTTAAGAAGAAATAATTTTCAAGTTACCTGAGTTTTTCAAGTTACCTGAGTTTTTCAAGTTACCTGAGTTTTTCAAGTTACCTGAGTTTTACTATATGAAGTCGTACATTTTCAACTTTTCTTTATGCATTTTACTGATTATGTCCATGGACATAACATTCCTTGAATAATTATATTAATTTGCCTAAATAGTAAAATTAAAATTAGATTAAAAAATATTAACATTTGCATACATTTTTGTCGGAGCTTGTTATAACAGGTAGCAATGTCTTTACCTTATAATCACAAGATGATGCTCCTAAACAAGATTCATACAAGATTTATTGCTAAGCAAGATTATTTTCATCCACCTGAACAGTAGACATGAATTTATGCGCTGTCTTTTTTAATCTTCAAAAAAACTAATTTTATCATTCAAATGTTAAAGAGAAATTTGCCGTCCAAAGATGTTTTTCGAGCAGTATTATTTGTCTATTTCTTCCTTGGTTTCACAATCAGATTTTTAAAATCCCCTCGGACTATTCTGGGTTATTTACCATGAGCTGCCAATAAACCGATTTTCAATTAATCCTATGAGTAAAAATCTAATGTATGTAGCCTAGGACACTTCCAGATTTGAATCCAGGGAGGTTATTTTCCTAAATAATATATCTGGATTCCAAACACTTTAGAAGAGGACGAGAAAGCACTGAAAGATCTTTGCCAAGAAATCATGAAAATTCAAAGATAATAAAGAATATAATATCTGTGAAGAGTTACGGTCGCTTCCATACTGATGATATGTGACATTAAAAAAAATATTTGTATGTCATCGATACGGAGAAATAAGCTGGATATAATTATTCGTAATTAGATTTCAAAACATCCTTAAATACATTTTCGCTATTAACCTAATCAATGAAGATTTTCTATTTTAGACGTAGAAATGTTCTATGCAAATGGTAATCAGCTATTTACAAATTAGGAGAATATTAAGGATTTCTTAAATAACAGTTGTGTAATAAGCATTTTCATAGAATAAAACACGTTTCCTTAAAAAATTGACCTTATTTAATTCATTTACGCATGCAATTCCGCGATTCCCAGATTTCTACGTGTTTCAAATATATTTACAATATAATTTATTCACAGTATAATTTAATTACAATATAATTTATTTACAATATAAATTATTTAAGATATTATTCATTTTGCCATATAATTCATTTACCATATATTATATTTATAATATAATTCATTTACCGTATAATTTATTTACAGATATAACTTATTTACAATATAATGCATTTACCATATAATTTTTAACAATATAATTTATTTACAGAATAATTTATTTACAATATAATTTATTTACAATATAGGGAAATTGATAAAATTAATTGAAAAAATATTTTGTTTTTATTTATCAAATAGTCAATTAAGAACTTTCATTTTGTAAGTCTGTCACGTAAAATTTTTCCACAGTAGTAGTTCTACTGGCTTTTTGATCTTAGAAATAAGACCTGCAACTAATACCTGGGTAAGTCAGTCTAAGATGCATTGTGGCCAAATTAAACTGATGTTATTGTGAATGAGAGCTTCATCTTTATGATAAATCTGGATATATCAAATGTCATATATCTTTAAAACAATACCGGGTTATATATTAGGGGTGTGAAAGGTTTTCTGGCGAAAATAAATTTAAATCAAGGTATTGATAAAATCTGAAAAGACAATTCCACTACTGGAGAGACTACGAAACAAAAACAAAAGAAACAACCAAAGAAATTTAAAAAAATAAATTACCGAGGACCAAGAAAGAAACGAAAAAAGCGACCAAAAGAAAACATTGAAAGAAAATAAAACACTACCACTCAATCAGAAAAGTAGTCAATGTCTAAATTTATGATATAATATATATATATATATAAATATATCATATATATATTATATAATATATTGCGTTATATACACCATATGATTTTTATTTATTATCTCTGACGAAACCTTAATATGAAATAAGTGAAATATGTTAGATAAGATTCATATTACTTGTTCTTTAAT
>CAHIKZ030003802.1:582500-590000 GCA_903632075.3 Acanthosepion pharaonis
AAAGCTTTTTTGGCTCAATCAATTTAATTTAAATATTTAAATAAATAATTATATCTTGTTTTGAAACATGGGACTTCTTATGTCGCGATTTGGAATCATATTTTTAAATAAATAATATATATATATATATATATATATATATATATATATATATATATATATATGTAAAAGAATAAAAAATTCAAAAGTTCATAACATTAATTTGAAAAAGGACTCTATACAAATGTAAAGATATAAATATTTATTATTTTCATCATGCTAACTTGCATGTTCCAATGTAAAGTTTATAATATATATATATACATTTTTATATATATGTGTGTGTGTGTGTTTGCATATATATATATATATATATATATATATATATATATATATGTGTGTGTGTGTGTGTGTGTGTGTGTGTTTGTGTGTGTGTATGTGATAGGATAAGGAATAAATAGGAAACGTTTTTAAATTTAACATGTTTCGCTTTTATTATAACTACATCAGAAAATGAAATATGTATAAGAAAATAAATCTCTGGCATTTTTGTTTTTGTCTTGTTTGATTTTCATTCGTTACACACTCCTAATGTGCATCTTAAGCCACGTTTATATGTATAATTCACGTTTTTCTATACGGGATTCGGAAGAAGATGGTGTGTATTTAATTCTAGAAAATAAGCATACAAGCCCCACAAATCCAAAAAGGTAGACAACGGCAAGAAAAAAAACACGAAATTCATAATCTTATCCTCCACAATTCTATTAACAAAATCTGAAAACAAACAATATTTAACACCAGGTCCATCTCGAAGGGAATTGTTGATCATGAGTATGCTCAACCTGATCAGACAATAAACAAAGAGTTCTACGGTGACGCGTTGCTGTGTGCTAGTCGTCTGAAAATGACAGGATCTCATACGTGCGGTCAGTGGTAACTCCAATATGACAATACATTTACCCATACAACACGGTTTGTGCAGCGGGTTTTGTTTAAACATAACATTATCCATGTCCAACAACTGTCATATTCATCAAATATCCCCATTAAAAGTGTTTTCTCTTTACAAAGATATATCCAATTG
This sequence comes from Acanthosepion pharaonis, assembly GCA_903632075.3. NCBI lineage: Eukaryota > Metazoa > Mollusca > Cephalopoda > Sepiida > Sepiidae > Acanthosepion > Acanthosepion pharaonis. Next base: position 583,567 of record CAHIKZ030003802.1, read on the forward strand.
GAAAGGTAAAATATTTGAAGATGTTAACGAGACCCAAGAGATTCCGACGAGGTATCTGTTCGCTATCCCCCCCCAAAAAAAAAGAAGTCCAAGGAAACTTAGATCAATGGAGGCGAGGATGAATAAAGTGTCTGGTTTCAAATATGATTAAATGACGAATTTATGTGCTGTAGTATTTTTTATGGCATCAGTCCCGATACTTTTCGATCAAACCTCGTGAGTGTTTAAACACACACACACATGCATGGTTGGAAATTATATCTATCTATCTATCTATCTATCTATCTATATCTATATATATCTATATATATATATATATATATATATATATATATATATATATATATAATTTCATTAGCAGAATATATAATACGAATAAAAAGTTCTTTTATTTCAAACTGAATGAGTCATTCTAGCAAACAGTATCGGTTTCAATAGATAAAAAATATCTTCAATGCTTTTCTTACATTCCCACCGGAAGACGTCTACAAAACACACAAAAGTGAAACACACTGTCATTAAAAACATTAAACATATATAATTATGTGTGTATAAATACTTTGTTTTTTGTTTTTTGGTTCTGTGTATATTGGATCAAAACAAATGTTTATCGGGTTTTTAAGTGAAATTGAACATTTGTTTCTGAGTGCAGTCTACCATATATGTGCCATTCTTTGTTAACCACTTTTTCCAACTTTGAGACCTTTTCTTCTCTTCATTCTTCTAGAACATGTCATATTTCTTGCTCTTGAAATGGTTTAAGTGTCTTTTAAAGCCTTCCAGAAAATTTCAGTTTTTCCCATTAAGAAAATTGTGTATGGCCCGAAATAATCGGTAATTCTAACTGAGCAGAGTAAAAGGATCTTTGATGTTGTAAGCTTGACTAATTTTCTTTGGACCAGCATCGTTTACGTTTCAAATACATTTTTTTTATCTGGAATTCATCACAAATTGAAAAACAATATAGAATTACCAGAGTAAATCAACTAATGAATGTTTTTATATCATGGGTCTCTCTGATCAGTATATTATGCAGCATATTTTTTTCTTTTGTCACCATTTTTGATTTGCTCTTCTTAGGAGAAAAAGGAAAACTAGGTCTCCTTTCTTTCCATGCAGATTAAACATTAGAAGTACAATCAGTATGGAAATGACAAGTTCATACTTGAAGGTGCGTGATCCGTTGAGTATAAATTATGAAGTTGCCCCCCCCACTGAGCTGTATCATTATAGCAATAGTAACAATTTGAACAAATAAACTTCCTCCTTACGAATATAATACGAACTGAATGCGGATAAGTCGTCCTTGTGTACGTGACTTCGCGTATAAAAGCTGGAAATGTATTAACTTTGTAAATAACTTCTCTAAATTGTCGCGATGAAAAGAAACGAGAAGATAGCGAACATTTCTCTGCGGGAAAGAGATGACAGGTTTCCGTATAATTAATCACCCAAAAGGCCGCGTAATCCCTTTTGAACTCTACCAAGGTTGGAATGTGTCGAATGGACATCTATGGCCCATATATGGAAGTCATAATCGATGTTTGATCTGATGTGACTCTTGTAAAGATAGAGCTTGTTAGGAGGAGCCAGATCCATTTTAGAGGGATAAAAGGAACCAGCCATTTTCCGGTCATCTTTAGCAATATATCGTGCATATGAGTTCCACGAGGTCTGAAGTATAGCCGTGAGTCCCAATGGACGGTAAAAGGAAGGAGCCACATTGAGATTGCAAATTTCATAATGATTGGGAAATAGCCCAAGGTCTGCTCCGTGATGACAAAATGATATTTATTTTTTTAATGTACTAATAATACAACCCAGTCTCTTTTGCCATTGAGCTGTGACAGCTAGGTCAGAGAATAAAACAGTACGTGTCTTTGATTGTGAACTTATAAATATTGGTGTTTTCTGAATATGCATTTAGTAATGACCTAATGATGTCATCGGGTAGATGGTTAATATAAATCAGAAAGAGGCTAGAGCACATGCATTGACTGATTACATTGACTTCAAAGGAGATTAATAATTGCATCTCATGGCTTAAAATGATTGAAACTATTTTATTAGGTACTAGCAGTAGAGCCCGGTGTTGCCAGGGATGTAAGAGTAAAAGACAGATCAAGTATCGACCATCATGAAGACTGAAAAATAAAATTGACAAAGATTATTGTATAAGGTTGACGGACAAGCATGTCTTAATTATTTTTTTTTTTTTTTTACGAATTGGTCAAACCCAAACTAAAACAAAATCATTGTTTTCAAGCGTTATGAGTCTATTGATTGAATAGAATTTTATTATAAACAATTGTCTTGTAAATGGAATTTTTAAATCATTCTGAATGTAAAAATAAAGAAAAAAGTGTGCAAGACAATATGAAACCCTACCTGCCAAAAAAAAGTGAAGTTTTGTTGAAATCGGTTGAAAAATGTAGGAAATCTGATCCCATATATAAACGAACACACACACACGCACACAAACAAACTGGGTTTTATAATAAGTATAACTCAATATGAGTTGTCCCCCTTTCATTCTCGTGATCGTGATACCTCTTAATCGTGTTTTCAAATTGATTTCTTGCAAAAACAATTGTGTTTTTCCAATTTTTGGCGCTGTTAGAACCACCGCAAGTTGATTTTTCGTAATCCTGTGAAGTTTTGTTGAAATCGGTTAAAAATTGTAGGAAATCCGATCCAATATATAAACGTACAAATACACACACACAATCTGGGTTTTATAATAAGTATGATTTGCGATGTTTACCTTTTCAATTAATTCCAGTGTCGCATGCAAGAATAGCTTTTATTATTAAAAATAAATATATCCAACGACTATATAAGAATGATACATTTAGAATGTTACCCTGTATTCCTTGTAGCCTAGTCGAGACATCCGTGGCTAAATATGCCTTCGAGATTTAATAAAGAAAATGTGCTTTGTCAGAGACTCGAATGTAGAAGCCATTAGACATAGATGTTCGGTGTTTAAAAATCAGAGCTGTCTGCACAAAGGACGGGTATTCAAAAATATAATGTCTAAAATACTAAGAAATAAGTTTCTTGGATAAATAAAAACCATTAGTTCCTAAGAATTTTAGTTGTCAAAATAGGTCTGTGGGTATTGCGTGTATGTGCACACGACCGTGCGTTCATCAATTTCTATTGTGAAGATTTCCAAGAGAATTTACTGAAAATACAATAGACAGAAGATGAAGAAGTATCGTCAAATAAAGAAAAGTAAATGCTGTCTTTTCAAACAAACAAATATATCTCCTCTAACTAAATGTCTGTTTTACGCTATGAATTATCTTTCTATGTCCCACGGCGAAAATATTGCGTGAATGGCGACTGTGTTCTTTTTGCATTGCCACTAAAGTATATAAGAATCAGTGTAACCTTTATAATAAATGACGTCTCTAGTTTGTACATTGGATAGATCTAGATTTTTTTTATCTAATTTATTATAATTTTTATTGTTGTTGGTATTAATGTCATTTATATAAGAATTTAAGAATTCAACAACAATAACATCATTTATTCGCATTCGTTTATTAGACATTAAATCACTTAGCACCTTCCATAATTTACTTTTGACTTTCAGTTAGCCTGAAGTATATTTATGAGCGTTCATAACTTTAAAAATGTCTGAAAATTAACGACCATTTTTTGTAGCTTTATAAATACTAGTTACAAAATAAAAAAATTACATTTATCTGTATGACGTCCATCAGAGGACGAAATGCGCCGGTTAAGTTTTCCTTTCGTCTTTATTCATATTGTATTTTTACTAATATAACTTTTCCGTTATAGCTGAAATTTTACACACACACACATACACGGATATGCACACACACACACACACACACACACACACACACACACACACACACACACACACACACACACACACACACACATCTTCCTGCCTATTCGTGGCAGCCAGCTATATGCTCTCTCTCTGGCCAGTCCAAAATGGCTGCAAACTACATGAAAACTGCCGTAGAAGCATGAAAAAATCGATTATTTCCACTATCGATGGGAGTTGGGAAATGCAATGTCGGTCTTGGCCTTCCCGAGCATGTGCATATAAATTTTGGTGCAAATCCGTCGAAAATTGCGGCCGTGCATTCGTTACACACACACACACACACACACACACACACACACACACACACACACGCACACACACACACACACACACACATCCTGCCTTTTATAGATAGAGATATTATTTTCTATGCGAGGTTTTTACTTGAAAGCGCTCAATATCAGTGATAGAATTAACATAATGAGGATCTGAGTTTGTGATCCTGGGTTTCACGCTTTTGCGATCATCAGACAAATTGGTTTAATTTTTTAAACTGGATCTATTTATGCATGTTTGACTAAGTTTGGAGGAGAAATCTGGTGGCTGGAGGAGGAATCTGTTTGTTTGGAATGGTCCTGTCATACGCATAGACACATACATATATTTTTGTACGCATTTTTGTTGACACCAAAACACCCATATAAGCAATTCGAGGTATTTGTTGATACATATCCATGTGTTCAGGCATACATATATACGCAATCGCAATTGTATGCCCGAATGTTTTTTCCGGTCCGATTTTTAATTAATTCGCAAAGAATTTTTTCTAAGAGTGCTTTATACATTAGATCGCAGCTTATTAAAAGCCAGCAAATATTTAGCGAATTTAAAAATGTTGAGGTTGATTATAATGATTCTCTGATACAAATCCCACTGTTTAACCCATAGCTGGACGGAAAAAAGAAGTGGAGTCATATTTTTCCAAAAGGTATTTCACTGTAAGTGATTGTAACGAACCTAACAAGAATTTGACCTCAGCTCTCTGATTTCTAATCCCAAGCTGTTATCTAGTACCCAACCCACACATCCACGCTTAGAGTACCTGTTATTCCAAGGTGTTGACATATCTAATTGCTTAACTTCGGTGAGATCACTTCTGATATAGCCGTCAGCTTTATCCAGTATGCTATGGGGTCCACACCTTTTTCATACAAGTGGACTCGACCAGTGTGTACTTGTACTGCTGCCGGTGAATACCCGAGGGAGATACGCTGATACAGCGAGAGTGTGAGGTAACCGCTTTGTAGGAATCACAGTTGCGAGCACGTAGACTCAGAAGGAAGTCATACTTCGATACTGAATTTCCCAGACTGTATATATATTATTATTGCTACTAACCGCAATTCTGGATCTACTAACCGTATTACCAATTGCATTATTTGCTATATTTCATTCCTGCGTTTTTCATTCGTTTGAGACCGGATTTCATCCCGAATCCACAACACTGTATAACGTTATATATATATATATATATATATATATATATATATATATATATATATATATATATGAAAGTTTCATATTTTCCACTCCCTTTATATATTGAATTATAATGTTTTTTTTTGTTTTTTTTTTTGTTGTATTTTTTTATAAATGATGTACAGTGTGCCTGAATTTCTGGAGTGAGGAATTATTATTTACATTATTCCCATCTTTGCTCTTGTTAGCGCATCGTTTTGGCCTTTGTACCCTCCGGCCTTCATCAGGTAATTGTCGATCTGGTAACTTTCAGAGAATTTCGAAGTGCTCCTTTCATTTAATCACCGCGTATGAATTGTTCTCATTTGCCCATATGGTCAAGTTTTTATTTAATACTTCTCAGTTATTGTTCGGCCCATTTCCACTTCCTACTCTTATCATTATATATATTATCCTACCTCCCGCTTCTAAATTGTATTGGTTGTCAGGTTCCTTGAAGGGCCTAACATCTAGCTCAGCACCAAGCAAAACATTCTTCAATAAAGCGAAATTAGTATCAAGTTTTCATGTACTTCTTCACCCAACATACACATTTCTCTTGATGATTTTGACGTATAGTCTTATATTCGGGATTTTTTATCTTTGCTTGCACTCGCAAAACTAGCTTCTTCAAATAGTTTCTTGATATCCTTTTCTAATGTCGGTTATATATAATTATATATATATTTTCCAAAAAAATCTGAGGAAAAAGAAATTATTTAATTGAAGGAAGTTCATATTTGGAAATTTCCTTTAGCATATAACGACGATAGGACTGCATCATCAAAAAATCTTTTTATTTCACTCAAACAAAATCTACTTGTCTACGAGACAAAACGTCTAAATTCTTAAGGATTTTCATTACTTTAACTGTATTATTATTATTATAGGGTTTATTATAGAAATTATTGTATAATTAGTATTATAGAAATTATCTTTTAACAAATTACAATTGTTTGTATTTTTGTTTGATTGTTTTTTATTATTTTTGTTTCAAGTTTAGAAATCCATCGCTAAGATGAGCGTGGCCCCATCATTACTAATGTTTCTCTGGGATTCTCAGCTGTTTCGGGCTTATCCAACATCATCCTTTCGTCAGATTACCATG
>CAHIKZ030003802.1:592500-700000 GCA_903632075.3 Acanthosepion pharaonis
CTGTAAAAAGAAACCGTTAGCATAGAACTTACGGTTTGATATTGGCATTTCAACAGTAAAATGATGAGACATTGCCGCTAATATAGTACTGTATTTAAATTTATAAAGTCTAGGTGCCATAGAGGAAAGGTCATCAGAACAATTACCAGGAAATTATTTATAGAAAAGACACAGGGAAGCGGGGAATGTAATGAGATTATTAAATAAACAGTATGTGCTGAATTTTTTTTTATTTTCCTAATTTTCCAATATTTTCGATCATTCCGACGATTACGACAATAACAAGATAAGGACACTAATTTCAATAAATTAGTAAGCAATAATATTATTGAATCTGATAAAAATAATATTTCTGTATGTAAAATAAATAATCCGTATACATATATATATATATATATATATATATATATATATATAGCGAAGAACAAAACACTATTGAAAAGACATTTAAAATAATGTCTGTTCATCTGCGAACAATATTCGTTCATATGTCTCTTTCTCTAATGATAAAAAGATGCATAAACGTCTAATGATACAAGTTATTTAAACATTGCTCCACTTATGCTTAGGATCGGCGCTTTGCACATCTATCGACACCGTACCATCATTCAATATTTCCATTTTTTTAAAGAAAATCCTCGATTTTATCCATAGCAGTAATTAAATTTTAGGACGGGAATGTGGTGTGATGGATTCCAGCAGGAAATAAAAAGTCTCAATAAAATGTCCCTTTCTAACTAATTTCTCTAAGAATTTTAAAACATTAGGCAAAATATCTCTACTGCACACATACACATGCACACATACACACGTGACCACACAGTCAAACATTCAAATATATATATATATATATATATATATATATATATATATATATATATATATATATATATATATATATATATATATATATATATATATATATATATATATATATATATATATATATATATATATATATATATATATATAAATATATGGAAAATATATACAAACTATATATATATATATATATATATGATTTGTACATCTGGAATTAAGTTTTTTTTTAGTTAATTTACGAATTTTGACCCTATTTTGCGCTTTTTATGGGTCAGTTGTAAATTATTTCAAATTCTGTGTTAATTGGCCTCGCCCGGATTATACTAACAGATTACTACCTGCTTATACACACACACACACACACACACATATATATATATATATAAATTGTGTATATTTAGGCAGCGAATTTTTCTTTGATGCATGTTTCATTAAATAATAAAGACAAGATGTGACTATTTTAAGTAATTTGCTTTGATAATGTCTGATAAGCTTAGATCGGATTTAAACATCTATCCATATGGTGATTTCTTTTCGTCTTTCAATGATAATTTTATTAAGCTTATCAGACAATATGAAAGGAACTTACTTAAAAGCAATAGACACAACTTATCTATATTATTTAAAGAAACATGCATCATTATATATATATATATGTGTGTGTGTGTGTGTGTGTGTGTGTGTTTGTGTGCATGAGTGTGTGTATTTTATTGTTAATGAGTTTGATTCGTTATCCTTAATTTTATTAAACAGTAAGCTTAATAAAAACGTGCGTACTTGCTTTTACCAAAATAATGCATCTAAAATTTTAGTCACGGAGCCCGCCTGACAGGGCAAGTTTAACTTAATCTATTAATGGAATAGAACTTTCCAGAGTGAATTTCAACAAGAAAATTTCGTTCGTTTTAAGAAAAACGAGGATGCGAAGGTGTACATAAAGTCACACACACAGATACACAGACACACACACATAAACACATATGCATACATACTTATATATATGTGTGAGTTTGTGTGTGTGTGTAAATAGTATGGAAAACGTATCAGTAATGAATTGCGAAAGTTTTTCCACGATTAAATGCAATCGAATCTTCGCGCAACCTAATTTACTTCCTCTTTTTGGGTATTTACCAGCGAGCATAAACTTAGTTGCTCTCAAGAAAAATATCACTTTTTTGTTTCAATAATTGTGTTGTTTTTATTTATTCATATTTGCATCTCCGTTCTCTAATTTGACATTTTTTTCTTTTGTTTTCTTTGAAGAAAAATAAACTAGTTGCAAAGAACAGCTAACATTATGTTGCATTTAGACTAATAAATTGTAAGTTTGATTTTTTTTTTATTTCAAATCCGTGTTGAAAAGCTAATCTCCTTTTTTTACCGTATTTCTTTTTCCGCTTGCATTATCCATTCTAACAGAGAATTTGTCCAAGAACAATAAGCCTAATTAAGCGCGCATTTGTAGTGCAAGAATGTCATTGAATAATGGGAAGATGGTGGAAATTTACAATTAGTAATCATTGAATTCAAAATCATTTGATAACAAATTGCCCATTGGTCCTCAAAATCATTTAAAGCCAATTTACTAATTTTTCTTTTTCTTCAAATTTCTCGGTTGACAAATTGGTTAAACCGGACATTTTGCCATTTCGGTTCCGTATACTTCCTGGTAAACATTTTTGGATTCCACGTTGCCTTTGATATATGTAATGATATAGTATTACTTACAACTGGTGAAGAACCAATTCTATCTGAAAGTCTATGATTATGTGTTTTTATCATTTCATATATTATAGGAAAAGTTCCTTTATTTTTGCTTATATTAACTCAGCGTTCTGGATGTAACATATTATTTCATCTTGAGATGTATATTGCAGATCACATAGATAAATTTAGAACTATAAGGAACACTTAAAATATATCGAAGTTAAACAATAATGGACATAGTTTAAAACGGGAGAAATTGTATAAATTGGTTGTATTTTATGGGAAAACAGAGAAAGGAAAACTTAATATTTTCGCATCCAAAACTATTTACAAACAAAAACTACGATTGAAAATATAAACCCTGTAAAAAATTCTGAAATTAACAAACTTCGAGGATGTTCAACTAAGTTTATATATATATATATATATATATATATATATATATATATATATATATATATATATATATGGCAATAAATAACTTATTCACAGATGAGACGCAAAACATTTTTATTTAATGGCTGAATATTGTGTCTTCATAAAATATACCTTAAAATCTAGATTAACCTATTTAAATCAATGTTTACAAAAATAGTATGACTAATTCGAAAAAAAGTTTTGTTGATGTTGTCACGTCTACACATGTGCATGAAACGAGACAAGCTGGTAGATTCCAAATTTTTGATGAAGTTTTTCGTTTATGAAAGAATTTTTTTTTCATTCTTTGTATAATTTAAATCAATGTATAATTCTTCTGCGTTATATAGAGGAAAATACCATCGAATGAAACAATGTTGAGGCAAACATGATGCAATAATCTTGTAATTTGGTTTCGTAAAAAAAATACCACTAGAATTTTAATTATTCAAATCGGTATACTGTTTTGGAGGAGAATTCTTGCAGCTCTCAATAAGCAGTTTGCTATAACTAGTGTAAGGGAATCTGAATCCAAAATAAATAAATAAATGAAATAAATAAAAAAGGCGAATTGAAACCAAAGAAAGAAAAGTAGAAACCCATGTAAAATGTGAATTACGGTAGTTGAATATTAGTTGTTTCTCAGTCAAATGTGTCTAAAATGTGGGGGAAAATTTTTTAAAAATAATATTTAAAAACATATTACTTGTACACTATGAAAGAAATACAAGCGTTACAGTAGAATCTGAAAGTTTGAAAATGTAAAATAAACAATATGAAAAACAAATTAATCTTAAAGGAGACAACGTTTCTGACAGAAATAGTTTGAATGAAATTAGATTTAACCACATGAAAACCAGCAATCAAAACTAAAAGTATGTGAACGAATGGAAAGTTTGATATTTGTCGCGGGCGGTTAGTAACGTCCTGTGTTTCTTGGGAGAAATTCGTGTCACCTGGTATACAGTTGTATTTCCGCTTTATCGGAATTTTTTTTTTTTTTTCGATATGTCTCCCGGTTAAGATCATGTCGAGCTTAATGGCGTCTGAGAGAAGAAAAGCGTCAAACAAAGGGGCAGTAAGGATGAAGAATGTGCTGTTTGCCTACTGACGGACCAATGTAGCAGTAATTGAAAGGGGATTAGGGTTTCTTTTCTGGTTCACAAGTGTTGCAAAATAAATCTATTTACTCAATCGAAGAACACCATGCGTTATGTTGTTGGAAATTTGTGATTATGCTCTCTAATAGCGTCTAATCACACATTTTGTGGCTGTTTAATTTGTCTCTTTATACAACTTTATACAGTTCATTGTGCTTGGTATGGTAGGAAGAGAAGTTTTTCTATGTTTTTGTTCAGAGGGTCTCCGTGTGAAAAAGGTGTGCAAATAAATATTTGAGTCTGTACATATATAGTCTTGTGTGTTTCTTGTTTTCAGAAGAAACACAATGATCACGTCGGGATCACAATAACTTGTCCAGTATGGTTAGTAACGTCATGTGTTTTATTGAAGAAACATGTGCTTCCTGCAATACTCACAACAAAAATGGCGGACTCGGTATGTGAGCCCACATGAATAAATTAAAAAAAAACACAAACTAATATATATATAAATATATATACAAAGAAACGATAATATATTAACAAGAAAGAAAAACAAGTCACAAAGTCAATGATGAGTTTTCCAATGAAGCGAGCGAAATGTGCATACATACACGTGTTGTGTGTGTGTTTTTTCGTGTATTTTCCAACGGGGAATGCGTTTTCCCTTGACAGACATACATGCTGACATATCAGTGGATATGTATGAAGAGATTACGAAGCATTATCACAGAGTATTTATAGTGCCAGTGAGCGTCCCGTCGTAGCGGTTTCAGAAAAGTAGGTGGAGTTAACTCTACTTTCTCAATGATGAATCACGAATCTGCATTCACCAAAGTCACCAAAAACAGTTCTAGAATCTTTTCATGGAGATATTTAGCTCATAACTGCAGGTAGAAAGATGGATATTAGTGTAAAAATGAATGCATCAGGAGGGCTTGATATTTTAACGTCGTTCATCGATTCTTTTTTACGTACCGATACCTATTACAATATTCCATCATTGTTTTTCTATACGAAAATTATAGAGTTAAATCAATTAAGTACTGTTTTTTTATCATAGTCTCGTTAGGTTAGATGTAAGATTCATACGCATCGAATCGAGAAAACCTCAGTCATCGTTAAGTGACTTCATATTATATCTGTTCTATATTGATTCTGTTTAGTAATTTAACAAAAAAGTCGCTTGTATTGATTGACTGAATATTGGATCTAACAATCAAAAATACTACATGGAAAAAATGGAAAATTGTCATAGATTTTTAAAATGTAGATTTTGTAGTGAAATTTCCCAACAACTTTAAGATCTGAAATTTCCGCCAGTGTTAGAAACGGAAGTTGAAAATTATCTGTTATTATTATATTATATTATAAATGAAATTATATTGCTTCTATAATTATTGCTATTTGTTTAAAATATAGGAGTAAGTGACTGGGTCAAATCGCAGTGAAATATTCCATTGCCATGATGTAGCATTTTCCTAGTTCCTATCAAGAAATTTCTAATCTAATTTCGTAGAATTCTTCTTCTAATTCGTATCATTCTTATACTGTCCACTTGTATAAATTCGCATGGATGAATACGTATCATTAAAATTACAAAGAATATACCTTTGATCAGCTCATCTCCCAATGTACAAGTAGAAAAATTGTTTTACCGTTTCCAGTTAATCAATAATATTTTTATTTACGATGTTTATTATCGATATTTAAATCGTTTAGTACATTTTGATATAAGACCGTACGTATCAGGTATCAAATAGACGTGGATCTCAGAGTTAAGTGGTTTAAATATTAACGTTTTTGTAAAGTAAAAACATCTGTTTATTTATCTAAATTTCGGTAAAGTATTGAATTTATAAAAAACAAAAGTATAGTAGAATCCTACTCAGTAAATAAATGATATAATTAGCAGATAAGTATTAGTCCCAGCTGCGTGTGGAGCATAAAATAAAGAGAAGACAGAAATTTTAAAATGTGTTATTTCTTAATTTCCATCGCTTGGCGCTAAATTTAATAATCACTTCTAGTCGAGCAATATCAGCTGTCTATTTGTTGTTGGTATCTTTTTTTTACAGGATAGGTGAGAAAAAATGTGTTATTTAGTATCGGCAAAATCCAAACATCAAATTGTTATGATGTAACTTAAGAATACGCACTGAAAACTTATACGGAAACACATTTTACTTAGTCTCTTGCGTTCGATACTAAAAAAAACTGTCAACTATCGTTAAGAAACAACCGTGTGTAAAAGGAAAATTTTCAAAACCGTCTAATAGCATGGGATATTTGTCTATCCTACAAAATGTTTAATATCTAAAAAAAATGACTAAACTTATTGACTATCTGTCTATATTTCTGAGATGAGGTATTATGTACACTATTTACATTATAACAGCAAAAAGTGCAATATGAGCACCGGTAAAAAAAATGGGGCTGAAGACATTAGATTTATAATACCCAGAAATTCTTAGATAGATGTTCTCAAGGACACATGGCACAGTGGATAAAGGCGTTAGTTAGATCCAGTGACTATGTGTGAGTGTGAGTGTGAGAAATTGGAGAGGAGAATTAACGGGAGATAAATGACAACTGACATCCATTAAACTTGGGACGTGGAAGTAGAACAGTCTACCCCATTGAGCGAAAAAAGGGGTACGGTTTGACTTTCCAACCACCGAAATGTTGTAATAAATATGGTGACAAAGATGAGGACAATAGTAAATAGTATAAACTAATTGAGTTGGTTTTTGCTATGTTTTCAATTAAGAGGTTTAGCCATCTTCTTACAATTTGTCGAAAGAATCACTGAAAAATACTTATTAAGCAAGAAAGAGAACAGGTTAAAATCGTTTTGTGTCAGACTCAGTGTCTTGCCAAATGAGCAATGTTGAGAGAAAAAAATCAGTCAGACCTTCATTAATTGTACCAATATTCATACTCTGGCTTCCATGTTCAAAGTCCATTCATGATCCATCAAGAGAACGGTGAATATGTTTAAAAAAGTAGGAACAGTAGACACGAAAACTGGATCAGGAGGTCATAACAGGAAGAAGGATCTTCATTTCAACTTATAGCTAAAGAGATCAATTAGAAAAGAACCAACTCATCCATAAGACGTGAGATAGGAGTTATGACAGTCTAAAGAGCAGTGAAAAAGATTTAAATCTGAAATCGTATACGTGAGCATAAGAAGCAACTTGTTACTTCAGGACAGAAAGCTAGAAGGCTAGAGAGGGCGAAGATCATCTTGAATAAGGTGGAAAATGTTCCTGGAATATATATATATATATATATATATATATATATATATATATATATATATGAACTTTATTTCAATCCTTTATCAGCTTACAACCCTTATTGCTGATTAATTAATGATTAACATGTCATTTTCGTTTATGATCGAAAGCAATTATACATTCTTATTGGTCCAATATCGTTATAAAAGCCACGGAGAATTCCAGAAAGATATCTTTAATCATTTCTAAGGTGCAATAGTTCAAAGAAAAATCTTATACGTGGACAAATTTTGCTGTTACATCCGGTATAGTGTTCACAATGTTATTAATTTGAAGTGGATTTCTTTTCTTAGTTTAACATTTCAATAAATTATTTTCGTTTTTGACTAACTCATTAATTTTTCCATTTAGGGTTATCGGAATGCACTTATGATTAATTTGTATTTGTATTAGTGCATAATTAATGAATGGAGGCATGGTATAGTCATGGATTGCAAATCGGATTGAGGAATCAAGGTCATATGGCCCAGTGGATAAAGACGTTGGTTAGATTCAGTGATTAGACCCAAAGTGTTGTGAGTTCAATACTAAGTTACAGCAGTGGTGAGCCAAAATTTGGAGCTAAAGGAAAAAAAAACTAAGACATTCGGTAAAGGCATGGCACGTGGAACTAGAACAATCTACCAGTGTGAACGAAATAAAGGGTTCGATCTTAAATCTTCGGAAATGACTTGTTATGCGCATATTTTATTTTCCCTAGCGTAGATGGATCAATTTTCAACGAATTTGCATAGCAAACTGTCTTCCCGCTATTAACTTAAAATTGTTCCTTTTTTTAATTCGAGGTTTGGTGTGCTTAATCTATAGTTATATGAGAAAAAAGCGAAAAAGAATACCATTACTATTCTAGTTTCCTTTTTTAGGTTTAAAGATGAGAACAGATTTAATGCTGAAAGCTTCATTTTTGGATATTCTCTCTGTATAATGAGTATTCTAATAGACTTATTTTTTCTCTTTTGTTTCTAAGTTTTCTAGTCATCAGCAGATAGGATTTTGCTAGGGTATATATTTTTGCTGGCTATATATTTGATATTTCAACAAAACGTCGTTCTAACAAAGCAATGCCTTAAAGAAATATTCTTCTGCAAAGAAGGAAGCTCTAAAAAATAACTTCAAAAAAATATTGCTACCGTTCCATTGAAGTGTCTGCAACCTTTCGGGATCTTCTTTCGTTTTTAGCCATGTTACCGACGGAATAACAGAATTTTACAGATTCATAGAAAAATACTTCCTGTGACGTCCCCCAGCCTTGCTCGTTCCTCGCTGCTTCGTTCGGGTGTCGCCGCTCCAAACGTGACGTCCGCCTGTCTGCGTCAGTCGTGTTGGTATTGGTCGCGGCACCCAAATGTGATGTTCTAACCTTTTGGTGATTGGGATGGGAATCTGGTTAGATTCGATATCAGCCTCGTCGTTCCCAACTTGCTTCCAACGTCTGGTTACCGAAGTAACTCCTTTGATCTCCAGTGTGCCTACCCACGTTGTGAATTGATCTTAGGCAGACGAAATCAATCAATCGTCGGGGACGTAATGCAAGTTGAGTTCGAATAAGGGTGGTATCGCACAAATATGTGTAAAAGAAAATAAAATAATAACTCAAAAGTTCAAAAGTACTTTATATCTGGTTGCTGGATACATAGGACTGCGTCTATCTCCCGACCCGCTATATGGATTGTGACACGTTGTTTTTGTTAGGTGACATTTAACATCTTAAGTTGTCTGTTCTTTAAGAAATTCGTTCTTGGTGTGTCTTAAGGCGATAGTCGTAAAAAATGTTTTGATGGTATGAATCTAAGTCGCTCTTCAAAAATAAATTGTTCTTGGATTGAAGATGAGTTCGGAAGTGGCGCGAATCTCTCAAGTCAGCTCTGCGAGGCGCACCCACTTCAACTGCGAATTGGAAACTCTGGAAAACTGGAACTCCAACTCAACTGATTTTCGCTCGCTGCGATTTTGCTTATATGGACGCCAACCAAAATCGGGGTGGCTTTGACGGGGTTTGAGGTTCCCTGACAATTTCAAATCCACAATCCCCTTTTTTGTTTTCGGTCAGGAAAAATTTATTATTTTCATTTTTGAAATTCTTCTCTTACCATACTCTCAGAGGGCGTCAACGATTTTCCTACTTCTTAGCAATAACATTTCATACCTATCCTCTTTAAGGAGTGGTAGCAGGCCTCCCCTCCTGCATCACATGATCACCTCCGCCTGGATCTCGTTAACATTCAACCAATGGCCGATCAACAGTGTGGGTGTGACCAGACTAGCCTTGTTTCTTAATAAAAATCTTGCTCAAAGAAAAAAGAATTATCTCCTCTTTTTCTTTTTTTCTATTTCCCTTCTTTCTTTTCTATTCTCTCTTCTTCTCTGGACGCCAACAGAACAATATGACCCGTAGTGTGATAACCTCAATTTCTATCCCAAAGTCACTTTCATCTGGACTTCGTCAATCAGATTCTCGCCAATTATCAGGGTGGGTGGTCATCCAGCAAAACACAGCCAACTTTTCCGATAATATTTCTTTCGCTCATAGTCAAATTTCAACACAAAACAGACGCTTGTCTAACGGTATCTTTCCATCGACAAAGACTTAACCTATTTTCTTTGTTTTTTTTTTTTTTTTTTCAGCTCGTGTGTGGCCATCGCTCGACCTATTAAATTTTTATCTCTGTAGTGTTCTGTGGAAGCCCCAAATGGCATTCCTGTGACACAGGTAAATGTTTATCTATTCTGTCCCGGAGTTTAGCTAGCCGATCTGGAACTTGTCAATTAGATTTTCGCCACCACGACACAGTTAATTTTTATCTATTAAGAATTCTCGACAATGGCAATGAAACCTTTCACCATTTTCAGTATCAAAATTTCATTTCTTTCCCTTCTTTTCTTGCTTTCCTTGCATCCCTAAATGGTTTCACACTTTTAAAACGAATGCTTGTATGTTTCAAATATTTTCCTGTCTGTTCGTATTTTTTAATAGTTAATGGCGTCTAAAGTGGAATCGGTGCCCGTATTTCAATTTCGGATCTATTCTGTTTCTTTCATTTCATGTTAATGCTCTTCGAATAAGGCACGACTTTCTTGGGTATCAAATAGTCTGAATTAGCCCGAATAGGGTTAGCCTCCGTTAGGCTATTATGTCCTAGACATACTACTGCGACAGTACATATCCTCACCTTAATGGCTTACCGAATTTTTTACAAGAATAAAACTTGTTCTATGTGTCTGATTGCATGCTCCTGCCATTAATTTCCAGAAAGCACGTACTGTTCCCAAATATCAACAATTATGGTTCGTTGGTAGATTAATTTTATTTTGAGGCATATCCACATCTATGAGTTATTGATGTCGAAATCTAAATATTTTGAACAACATTTTAGCGCTTCAACGAAATATATTTTGAAAGAAATTGTAAACCTTTGTGACGTCCCTCAACACAGCCTTCGCTCGCTCCTCGCTGCTTCGTTCGGGTGTCGTCGCTCCAACGTGACGTCCGCCTATTTGCATCAGTCGTGTTGTCCCGTCCTGTGACGACCAACTGGCTTGGTATCGGTCGCGGCACCCAAATGTGACGTTCTAACCTTTTGGTGATTCGGATGGGAATCTGGTTAGATTCGATATCAGCCTCGTCGTTCCCAACTCGCTTCCAACGTCTGGTTACCAAAGTAACTGCGTTGATCTCCAGACCGCCTACCCACGTTGTGAATTGATCTTAGGCAGACGAAATCAATCAGTCGTTGGGGCCGTAATGCAAATTGAGTTCAAACGAGGGTGGTATCACAAAAATATGCATAAAATAAAATAAAATGATAACTCAAAAGTTCAAGGTATCAAAAAAAAGGATAACAATACTTTATATCTGGTTGCTGGATACATAGGACTGCGTCTATCTCCCGACCCGCTATATGGATTGTGACACGTTGTTTTTGTTAGGTGACATTTAACATCTTAAGTTGTCTGTTCTTTAAGAAATTCGTTCTTCGTGTGTCTTCAGGCGATAGTAGAAAAACTTATTTTGGTGGTATGGATCTAAGTCGCTCTTCAAAATAAATTGTCCTTGGATTGAAGATGAGTTCGGAAGTTGCGCGAATCTTAGTCAGCTGATGCTGGATTGAACTCCTCTGAACTGAACTCAACTGAACTGAACTCAACTGAACTCAACTGAACTGATTTTTGCTCGCTGCGACTTTGCTTATATGGACGCCGACCGAAACCGGAGTGGGTTTGTCGGGGTTGGAGGTTCCTCGATAATTCTAAATCCATATCCACTTCTTTTTTATTTTTGGTTAGGAATTTTCCCTCCTTTTCCATTTTGGAAGTCTTCTATTACCCCACCTTCTCTTATTCTCATATGGATATCTCACCATATTTCAGAGGGGCGACAACGGTTCCCCCCACTTCTTCGTAGCGACTTCTCATACCTATCCTCTAAATGGGCGGCGGCGGCTTACCTCCTTGCGTCACGTGACCACCTCCGCCTGTCCCTCGTTATCATTCGGCCAATAGCGTCCAGCCGGGTGGGTGTGATCCGGCTGGCTTTGTTTTAGGAAAAAAATATATCTTGCTCAAAAAAAAATTATCTTTTTCTTTTCCTTTTTCTTTCCTTAATCGCAGCTCTCATCCCCCAATGTCACCTGGGATCTATCAATGCCAATTATCAAGTTGGGTAGTCGTCTAGCGAAACACAGTCGACCGTCGTCTCGAAAAAACAGTTCCATTGTTCTAGCCCTATTTGCATTCTTGGTGCCAATTTCTGATAACATATTTTTATTATCACAACCGAATTCTAACACCCATAGATGTCTTGTCAAAACGGCCAAGACGTGACCCAGGGTTGGCTTGGTGTGCGGTTCGCAGACGACCTATTAAATCCTTTCCCGACAATATTGTTTGCCCCATCTGACACTCTCTATTCACCTGTTCTTTGTTAGACAGTTCTACGACACTGGTGGTCAGAATTTTCACCATATTTTCCATTATCAAAATAACATTGTCGAATTGTCTCGGAGTTTTTAGCTAGCCGGCCTGTTAATTAGATGTTCGCCAGCATTAAGTGGCTGTTATCTATCCCGATAACACAAGTCCGCCACCAGAACATAGTCGATTTTCTCATCCATTTAGAATTTTTCTGCAATGGTAATGAAACCTTTCACAATTTGCTACATATCAAAATGACATTGTCAATGTCCCCGGTCGTGGATGGCTTCTTTTATCATCTAAGCTTAAGTCTCGCCTCTCTTTTCCTTTCTCTCCTTTCTCTTTTTCCTTTCTTTGTTTTTCCTTTTTTCCTTTTTGTGCTATTAAATGGTGTCACACTTTCAACTACAGATAAAATGTACTGCTGATTATTTTGTTACAAACTGCATTGCTGGTAACTCAACTTTGTCTAATATAAAATGTATCGTTGTTAATATTACTATAAATATGTACTGCTGGTAATGTTACTATAAATATATATTCATTCTAATTCTTTTTATATAAAAATGTATGTGCTGGTAATTTTACTATAAAATGTACTTTTATATTTTCGTAGTGTTTCATTATTTGTCCATAGCTGGGATCCTAACAGGTCAGGGTGGACCTGAGAATAACAGCAATTAAGAGGGGATTCCACTTTTGTCAAAACCTCCAATCTCGCGACAAGAAGCCTTGCTGCAGGATTTAGTTTATCGTCAGATCTAGGATTATCTAAAATTATGAAAATTTGGAAAATTAATACATATTTAATAACAAAATAAACTACATATAAATTCTAGAAATGAAAATGAGAATTTCTAAAAGAAAATATTTTTAACGTATATAAATTTTAAATAATTAGAATATTAATTTGATATAGTTACTTAAAAGAAAATGAATAAATAAAATATGTCATTTCACAAAATAAAAATGATATCAAATTTTAATTCAAGAAATTATCGATTTGGAATGGAATTTAAAACACTTAATTTTCTTAGGAAGTCAATTTCTGTCAAATGATATAAAATTCTTATTACATTTGATATGCCGTAAGAGATACGAACAGAAAAAGTAATCCTAAACTGCCAACGACGTTTTACGACTGAAAGTGATTTGAAATATCCTTTTAAAGAATCTAAGCAAATATCTCTTTTTAAAAAATATTGTCAAAGATAAAATCACAAAAAATTAAAATGCGTTCATATCTCTTTTAACATTTCTCACACAGGTGTAAATATAAAACTTTTCTCTAAACATATGAAACGAATTCTTACTCATATACATTGATATATTCCAACCAGTTTTCTTATTGTTGAAACTTGACTAATGCATGGAATAATAATGCAACACAAAATGTACTTAGAACAAAATGTATTGAAACAAGAAAGTGTACACAATATTTACATATAGTCTTTTGTATATTCCTGGTAAGACCGTTCCTGGAGAATGTGTTGACTGAGTCGCAGTCGGGCAGAGTCTCTGGTTGAATCTCTTGATTCCTCCCTCTCTTCCTGGTACCAACCATATTTATAGGGTCGGTACTCCACTATGCAAATTAGGTGGATCCTACCACAACACTTATATACAGACATACAGATAAATCTTTTTATCATCTATAATGGTAGATGGCGCCACTGTACCATGACACCGTTGACGTGGACCAACTTTATCAATTGTACTTAGTCATCTAGTCAGTGTGAAAAACGGCTAGATTGATAATAAGGCCACGTGAATAAGCATAATTCGACTAGGACATTATACTAGCTAAATGATTAAGTAATTGTTGCATTTCTGAAATCATAATGCTATTTGACATCAGTTGATCTACTGTACCGTGTGTATAATAGACACATGTTGGAAGGAATTATTGTTAAGCATGTACAACACCGTCGCAAATCACGAGTTCTTAATGATCGAGACAAAAGGCTCGAATTTTCAGTTGCAGCCGAGAAGAGACACATCTGAGGTCAAATCTAGAGTCAATGAAGCATAGAACAATTATTTAGCGGGTCAGTTCAGCTTTCTTTAGCTTGCATGAGATATAATGAGCAGAAGATCCACAAAACCGTATACAGCACTTAGCTTCGGCTCATGTTGTTGATTGCTGAATCCTGGATAACTGGCAACGTGGAAAATGAGTAACGGTTCCAGTTATTTAGGACAGTAGACTAAGACATCATCAGACCGTGGTACTTGGTTGTCAACAATGCACTGTCATAATGGCGTGAATTGTACTGATATGCCATAAATTGAATTATTCTTCGGCTTAAACATGTGATGAACCGGCGACTGCAAACTTTGTAAACTTTTAGGCCTAGTCATATATATAATATACCGCCCATCAGCTTCAACTCCAAAAGCGTTTTGAGGAAACCTCTAGAAACCTCAGGAGGACGGGGAACACACAACATGCCTACGATAAATATCAGCATTCTAGACTGCAGGACGCAACCTCACTATGGATCTTTCATAGAATCGATTCTTATCCTGTTGCTATTTTCTGCTGCACTAGGATTATTTTTTTTTACTTATTGTTACTTGACATCCAGTCAACATATCTCTTTCTTTCTTCTTCTTCCTTCTGTCATCTTCCTATACGTATATACTCTATAACGTGTTCACAATATCATGCGACTCGAAGTATGTGGTTTGAAAGGGTGACTTGGCGACTAGTGCAGTAGTGGTCTGAGCAGTTTTGGTCGCTACGCTAGTCTCCATTGCTTTCATCATGTCTACATACCAAAATATCTGTCTCTGCATCTTAGGTGAAATCAAATCAACCGTATGTTAAACAGGAAATGTTTTTTCTTCGTATTAAATAGTACAACGAATATGGTTTGTATTGGCTACTTTTATTGTCAGCAGTTGAGGAAATTTGACAAGGACCTGTAATTGAAACATTGGAAGACGTAAATGAAAGAGATTTTCCCACTATTGCAGTTTCAGCCAATAGCAGGCGAAAACGTACGAAAAATTAAAAAAATATAGAGAAAGATATAGCAAAATATAGATGAAAGAGCATTCGATAGAAAATATTTATGTTTAACTTATTCCGTTTTTGCATCTGAATATATTGATATTTTTATAACTTTCAGATCGAAGCATAGATTGGAAATGAATATTTGAAAAAAATCAGAGAATACAGTTAAGACGGGATCGACATACAGAGGTATGTCATAATGGATATGCTTACTTATTAAACTTGTTAAATTTGATCGAATATAGCTGTCATGGTTCCAGGGTATTTTGCGTAGGAGTAATGTTTATCCACGAGGAAGTTCTGAAAACTAAGAATGTTTTTGTTAATGAGAATTTTATAAACACTAAAAACCATAAAAAACTGCAATTTATAGAAAGGTTTATTTTCTATTCGACGAGAAACAATGCATTTTCACGGTTCTTTTAATTGAGGAAGATGGGCATGGTCATCTTCATGGATTTAATTTGGATTCTATGAATTGAACATCATTATGATTTGCAAGAAAAAAAGGCAGAAAAAACACTTATTTTTTAGATAAAGAAAAGAAAGGAGGAATTGAAAGGTAATAATTAGGAACGTATTTTTTTAATTGTCAATCAAGGAATGAAAAGCGAAATTCTTTTGAATGAAGAAAAATTAAGTCGCCGATGAAAGATGAATAAGCCGGAAAGAAACAACAAAAAGCAGCAAATTAAAGACGAAGGAATAGAAAACAGGAAACGCAAAACGATAAAGGAATAGGACTGTATGTTAATTATTTTCAAAGATCTCATGCATTATATAATCATCAAAAGAAATGCACAGATAACTAATTAAAGAAAGAAAAAATATTCTTGAAATCTAGTTCTTGTTCAGATTGATATTTCTTTTCAGAGATGCATTTTTTAATATGAACCAATAGAAAGAACACGTTCTAATTCCTCTACATTTTAGATGACATACATTCATAAAATCATTTTACAGATGCTTTTCTAGAACGAAATACATGAAGAGTCAAACTATTATGTCCACAAACATATGGCAAGAACAACAATGATTGTCTCGTAACAACTGTGCCTATCAAGGTTGACATCATATGAGCAAGTTCTTCGCTCGCAGGAACTTTATTTTATACACTGAATGCTTCAAATATGAACAAGAAGGAATATTCAAGTGACTGCGAAAAAAAACAAATCTTTATAACCAGAACGCTTAGATAGAATATTCTCCAAATCGCACCATAGTCTGTTCCAGTTATGTTGAGTAGGCATCTTCAGTCATCTGCAGTGGAAAAAAAAACCTTAAACGCCAATAAACCATGGGTGGCTTAATCTCATTGGTGCGTGTAATTCATTCGGATATTCACGCCAATTACACGACAACAAGAGATCGATTGTGACAGAATTTGCAGATTGCGTCTTATGAATATAAAGGAAGTAATTTTGTGTCCCATATACAAGTGACTAAATGAGTAAATTATTTCCTTTCAGAATTTTCTGTAAGAACGTCAATTAATTGTTACGCTCTGCATATTTAAATAACTTTTTTCCACGGCAAATAATACAAATTTCATACATTGAGAATTGAAAGGATCTCCCGATCATGTCTTGGAATGTCAGCCTGAAAACGCAACCGTTTCAGCAGAGTACAGATAGAATTGAAAAAAATGAATAAATACTAAACCTCGCAAAAGAAATGAAAATTTTCTAAATTACAGTGGTATCACTAATTATTGTTTAGCTAGAGACATTCCTGAAGAAACATACTAAGAATTAAAACTATCCAGAAGAATATGTTGCAAAAGAGCATGATATAATATTTTGTAATTGCAGTCACTGGATCTATACGGAAAGAAAACAATTTTTGATTTTTCAACAAAATAATCGTGCCTCGGGTAAGTTATTTGAATATGAATAGCTTAATAATTAAGCGACGCACCAAGTGAAAAATAAACACGTATATATATATATATATATATATATATATATATATATATATATATATATATATATATATATATATATTAGAATACCTGACAACCGGTGTAAGAAGGTCTTCCGGATATGAGGAATTGGTTATGAAATTCGGATATGAGGGATTATATTTAGATTAAAATAAAATACCTGAAATCAGATTTAACATTTATTTTCAATGTTTTGTAGTAAAGAAAATGAGCTAATGGGGAATGAAAGTAACGGAATTGATTTTAAGGAAAAATAAATAAATTATGTAATGTTAATGAAAATTAATTAAATTAAGAATGCCACTTAGGCAAAACAAATAATGTAACGAAGATTTTTTAAATCGCTGTTCCATGATGATTCATTATCTTCTAATGTCATTCTCAACGCTTCCCGCATTGCATTTTGATTTCGTTCTTGAAATTTTTAAACGAAATACACTTTTTAACTCTTTCTGTGTTACTGCAATCGTCATGGCTGAATGCTAGCTTTCTTTCCATAAAACTGACCATCTTTTCAATAACTTTCAGTTCAGGTTTCATCACAATCATACATCTCACCGATATTTTGTTGCAGATGTGTCTCGTTGTCATCTTTTCCTCTTATTCCCGTCATCTTTTTGCACCAATACAAGTCATTAAAGTGAAATAAGCATAAGCAATTATGCATAGTAAATTTCCTGAAAAACAGAAATTTCAAATCACTTACATATCAAAAAAATAGTTCAAATATCCACATCCCAATCATGTCCGGATATGCGGGATCCCGACTATGAGGGATTCCGGATATGCGAGATTCTGCTGTTACTGTTACATAGCCATAAACAATGACCCATACCACACAAGGCCGCATATTATTGTAAACTCTGCAAAGGCTGGAATATGATGGTTGGACAGCTACAATCCGGATATGATTCGATTTGACTCTTGTAAAGCTAAAGCCTGACAGGTGTCAGTAAATATTTGGTCGTTACAGGAAGCTTATAATATTTACAAAATGTTCACAATTGATCGTATATACGAGTTTTACTAAAAACCTGGAATTTGTCTCTCAATAGACGTTCAAAACGAAAACTGAAGGAAATTTACTTCTTCTCGTTGTTTATTAATCGCTACTAGATTAGTTTGGTGGGTATTCACAGTTACAAGCCAGTCCTTCCTCCATTGTAAAATTCGAGCTGGGTCAGAGGCTATATCTGTTTATTGTCTCTTCTATGTCAAATTAGTTACATAATGTATCACCTTAGAGTAAAGTAAAATCTGTTTTCTGTCAGTAGATGGTATTAAAAACGATTCATTTTAACATCATTTAAATAAATCATTTTCGAGTCTATGAAGACAGCTTTCATATTAATATGCATTTTAAATAAACTGCAGTGGCAAATAGCGTATTTTCCAGACTGATTTCAACAGAGAATGCATAATTTTTTGTTATATTTTACGAAAGTCTTAAAACCTGTTTTAAGAGCAGGAAAATACCTTTGAATTTTATGCAAACATTTTATTGAAAATGCATGCTCAGTATAATTAATGGCTGCGTGCAACAAGTGTTAGAACGTCAGAATTTCAACCATGATTGAAAATGACGAGATTCTGACTCGGGTTCGAATCCCAACATGTTCGATATTTTAAGGAGGTGATTCATTGATAATATTATCATGGGATGATGATCGTAGTCTACTGCCCCGTTAGGAATAACGGGTAATTATGTCAGGGTTTGGCCCCAGCCTGGTGAATGAAATTAGATAAACGAAACTGTTCTGAAGCAATCAAGCAGGAAGTCATATGTAAGCGTGACTTAGTTTACTAAATTTAATCCTGCCACATTACTATGTACGCTCTCCATTTAGCGAAGGCCTATAGTCTGCTCATCATAGAGTCAGTATAAACCACAGTTTGTCTAGGATGGTGTTGAAAACGCGTCTTTAATATAGATTATCTCGGGAAGTAGAAGCCAACAATTACTTATTTATAATGAATGCTAAAACGTGGTCAGGTTTATTGTCCAAGTTTCGCGCAATTGTTTCCTTTTTAACCGATTCTTGGTCGTTTAAGCACAATGAGATTAATACCGGGCGAATCAGAATATTATTTGATATTAATCAAAGTATAAAACCCGGGGGTTGAATAACATATCCACATTATCCAAACACAGCTTTCAAAATCATTTACCGATTTTGGTTATGTTAGTTGCTTTGATGTGTAACTTCCATTTAGCAAAGTGAAAAGAAAAGTATGGAAACATAATTCCCTGGGAGATTCCCATTTTCAAATTAAGAAATATATTCCATACTTGAATCTAATTTTGGCGAGTAATTAAAAAGCTAATGAATGCGAACTCGATGAAAACAAAAAAAATGGATCCTTATAGATAGCATCAGAAAGAGACAGTTGGAATTTCCAAAGGCACATCATGTGGAAAGACGACAATTTTGAATCATCAGGTGGAAAGAGGAAATGTGAGACGCACATGAAATATTGAAACCAAGAAAGACAGAGAAAAACAGTGCATAAACTATATAACCAGTTTGTCTTTGACAGAACAGAGATTCAGAGAGATAGCAAAAATAAAAACTTTACTAAGAGGCCACACGACAGAAAATTGTAGAAAGCCAGAATCGTCCTGGCCTGAAGCGATATTTTATATAGAAGACTGATACGTAGAGATATTTTTTTAAAGCAGTTGACGCATCTTTAATCCTGTAAAAGAGTCTTCGTTATTCAAAAAACATAAATATGACTGACACGAAATTTACTCCTCCATGAAGTCCTTTTAAAGAAAAAAGGAACTGATTAAAATAATAGATGGTCTCATCTAGGTCACTTGAAGAAAGTCCATTAGGAAGGATTTTTAAGTGCAAAAATACGCAAGAATGATATTAGATCTCAAGTTAGTTTGCAAACCAGGTAAAAATTGTTACAGCTTAGAACGGAAACTTTACACATTTGCATCACAAGATATTACAACTAAAATGTATTATTTATTCTAATTTTTACATAATTGATTTAAAGAAACATGCTATTATTTGAATGAATACAAAAAACACTAATAGAATTATTTACTGAGGGACATGAAAAATCTTGGTGGGATATTAATATGATTTTTCCTGAATGTTAGTTTAAGAAAATGAAAAATAGCTGATGAATTGTTTTCGGCATTGCCAACCCCATTTTAACATTCGATACATTTCTATGCCCTCGCTTCTTCCATCTTTTTTTATTTAATGGAAGATGATGAGACTACCAATCTTTTTAGTTTTAAAAGATCGGACCACCACAGCTAAGATACGATTTGATACATACACGTCGTCAAATCATTCTAACTCTCTTCACATTACATGGGCACCGAGCAAGGTCCACTCAGATAATTTCTTCTTCAGGACTGTCACTATATAGAAAAGATTCCAGGGAGGGTGTTGCCGTGACGAGTACAATAACCTCTTTGTAGGAGAAAACAAAGTATGAAGAAATTAAAATGTTGAATTAAATATATATCTATAATTACTTTAGAAATTGCTTTGTTTACGCTTTGGATACGAAACTGAGCTGATATAATCTTTCACGCACAACTGAACGAAGGACCTTACTCGGCTGCTACGTTCCGACAGACCGCGTCGTCTTATCCTCTTCAAGTCTAGAGTCAACCGTTATCTACCCTACATATACTGAAAAATCATTTCCTGGTCGCCTTTACGCCCTCATATTATTCAATAATATTCTAACTTGATTGACTCTTCGTCTTTATATTGCGTGAACACGAAATGCAAACAGCCAATTAAGTTCAAATAAACATTGCCTTCATGATCACCATGATCATCATCATTATCATTCAATACCAATACCGGGTGTGATCGTAGGGTTACTCCGTAGGTGAACAGGTCACCAGAGTCTCTGTGCACATTCGTCCAATCCACAGTGACGTCAGACCATTTCTCCTCTGTTTTCCTCTTCATCTTTTATCTAAGGTAGAACCTTGTGGGATGTAAGTGGAAATATTGACTGTTATCACTTGCCCATATCATTTTAACTTTCTCTTTTTGAAGTTGGTTATGAGGTCTTATATTTAAACCAGCTATACTTATTTTACTGAAAAAACCGAACATATTTCACCAATATAATATTATCATCCATTTTCCGACTAACACTCTCCAAAAACATAAAATTATCAAACTAATTTCTTTGATGATTCGGTTTTCCCATCGTCATGGAGCCATTGTGAAAATCTCTATTTCTTATAATGAAAAAAAACCCTACGCTTGAACGGGATTAATACAGAAATGCGTCCTTTGAATATTTCTACTTTTACTTGAAAGAGAAATATTTTATCGACCTTATGTTAGAAAATACATTGAAAGTGGCTTGGCAATATTTAACTGAACGTTGTAAATACAACTTTCAACTTTCATGTTCCTGATTAATGGTTTGAACAGACGACTTTTTTTTTTCTTTTTCAAAAGTGAAATCTCGAAAACCAAAGTTCGGAAGTAAAATATTAATTTTTCATTGACACTGTTTTCTTTAAATTTCGAATTTATAACTCTCACCGCTTCGGCTTCATAAATGTCAATCAGACAAGAAGTAAACATGAAATTAGCGAGATGAAATGTTGTTCTTCTCAACAGAGAAACGTAGAAAAATTAATAGAATTGAATCAAAATGTGTAATAAAATGTGAACAGATTCCATCCTAAATCAAATAGAAATCGGAATATTTTATAGTTTTTGAAAAAAAGATTAAGGACATGTCTCAAACAATGTCAGAATCTTGTATAATGGGTAGTTTGATTCAATAAAATGTTCATTCTTTTTATTCTTTTCAATTTATACATTGATCTTGTCAGATTCTAATCGTTGACGTTCTTGGTACCGTGATAGAAGTTAGGCCATTATGTCGTCGAGTTGTGTCTAACGGGCTAAGAGAAGGATATACTGAATTCCAAACCTATCTTGTTAGGGAACATCACTGCAGTATATATCGTGGCCCTACGATCTTATAGGATTACAAGTATATATATATATATATATATATATATATATATATATATATATATATAAATATATAAAGAAATTATCAATTATGACATTTCCAGATCCCCAAAACCTTTTCAAACAGAGATCTGAAATCTTAAGTTCTTGCCTTCATATCAAAAAAAAAAAAAATTATTAAGTGATAAAAATCTTATTTAAATCTCCACTGTTATATTTAAAATAGGTTTGTTTCCAGTCCATCTTTCCTTATGTTTACAAAAGACACTTCCTTATATTTACGTGACGCTTGCTTTTCTTTTCCACTTCATTTCTTTATACATTTATGATAGACTTGCTTTCTTTTCTCCTATTCTCTTCACCCTTCTTATTTTACTTCTTTTTGCTTCTCCTTACCCTACCCCTTTGTATTACACTCAGCGGTATCCATTTGACCGTCGTGCGTTTGTTTATTTAAAAAATGATCATGGAGTGTTCTTTGTCTCTCTCTCTCTCTCTGTGTGTGTGTGTGTGTGTGTGTGTGTGTGTGTGGTTAAATAAAGTGTTGCATGGAAAAGCTGATAGAATTAGCCTGACAAGAGCGTAAGGTCGAAACCAAAGTCGCGTATCATATATGACGTCCGAATTTTTAAAGTTTAAAGCTCTAGATGTTATTTTTACCTTTATTTTTTTCACACGTGTATTGAGCACTTTTTACTCTACTATTTCCTGGTTTGATTCAAATCCGTCTTTACATACTCGCTGTCAGTGTGTAATGTGTTGCAACATACCAATTACAATTTAGAATCAATAACTTACCATATAAGATAATTTGAATCCAATGTGACATTCAAACTTCAACTATTACAGAATCAAATTTGTTTTCTTTTCAGTTGATTGTTTGTAGTTAAGAACTACCGAAAAACTAATCTATCCTGATCGCAATTATAATGTGGAATAGACCCAGTCCGGAAATTCTAGTTTCTTCGTTATTTATCGATATCCCGGCAGGGTTTATTCGTGAATTCCCTCCAGACATTGGTACGATGTGAATTCCAACTGCCTAAGCGAAGCAACACAGACTTCATTCACAGATTTAGGATTCTATGACTATAACCGATTGTGCACCAATTCTATCTTTCTTGTTGCATACAGAATTAAAACTGAAATTAAAATAAATTTCAACCCATTATACTTTTTGTTTCTATAAAAATAATATATACAGGCTATCCAAAAGAAGTGTACTCACCTTTTAACTTCGTAGTGAGGTTTAATATTTATAGATTCATTTAATTTTATTTAATATTTAATTTAAACCTTTAATTTTTGTACGTTAAATCCCACTAATAATACTTGATTTTAACTATTAATCTTTATTTATTGCCATTTAAAGAGTGAATGCCTTTTTTTCTGGATACGTGTGTATATTATAGAGTTTATTCTACAGGGTGTGTCTAAAGTCTGGACACATAGATTTGTAATTCACTATATCTTTTGAATTCCACAGATTAAACATTGTTTTGTCCATAGAAGAAATAATTGATACTTTTTCTCGGGTATACTAAAAGAGAAGGTGTACTCAATGAAAACAACATATCCAACATACTTAATTGAACGCATAGAAATCATACTGAAGATGTTATTTCAATAAAGTGTTGTTGAATATTTAATGTCTTGAAAATATGCACTTTTGCCTAGGGTGTACAGACTTTATGGATACCCTGTATAATATCACATTGTGAAAAGTTTCTTTTAGTTCTGTTCAAGGCAAACGAATTTTAAAAGATATTTCTGACTTAATCTCAGAAGTTATTGATATTTACTTTTATCGTAGTCTGGCACAATGGCAAAACACTCTTATAACTATCAAACTCAGGATATCATTACTACTAAATTCTCACGACGCTCTTTGCTCCTTTCTTTTGCAAGTTTAATTTAAAAAATTCTTTTTACAACCCACAAAAAGCTCAATGAAACATCATATTAAAAATCATATTGAAAAACCATCATAAATCAAAAAACAAGACGGAATAAGATACTCCCGAAATACAAAAACAAAAAAAAAACAAACAAAAAAAACAAACAAAAAAAACAAGTCGCTCTTTCACTTCATAATTTCACCGATATTTGCAAAATCAAAAGGCTTACATTTAAAAGTCATTCTTTAAAAAAATATGAAGTATATTATCTTTATATCTTTATATCTAAGTAATACTAATCCTCTTGGTATCCCTCAAAACGTGTTCGGCTGTTCATTTACACAGGTATGTTACGATGTTAGCCTCTACAAATCTTGCTTTCACGAATCCTACGAATGCCATTCTTCAAGCTGCTTCACACACACTGTCCCAGTGATTATATCTGCCTTCCTTTTATTTTCTATTTACTTAAAAACTTCCTCATTGTTCAAATGCTCCGTCCATGATAGTCTCATCAACATTCTGTATAGAAAATTCTGTAGCCTCAAGTCTTTACTTCATCTCTGAAGAACCTATTCACTGCCACATCGGACGACTGGTATTACATTGTAGTTTAACACTGCTCTTTATTTCTAATGAAATATCAATGTTTTCTTTTTAAATATATTGTTTCCATTTTGTAAGGCTTCTTTTAATCTCCCAATAAAACATCCCATTTTGTATCACATTTTTCGGCGTTTCTTATAATATTTCCAAAATAGATAAATGTCTACAAATTTCTTTATATGGTTATTTTCAATTAAACTTTCTTATTGGTCCGTACGTCTTGATAACGATTATATATTTTATCAATTTTTGATTAGTCCTTACTTTCCTCTTTCTTTTATTAATTTCTCAAGGAATTATTTCAAACGCCTGTGTACAAACGACACTGTGTCATCTGCGTATCTATTATTAATACGACAAAGTCAAATTAGGCAATTTCTGAAGTTTATTCAAAGCCAATTGTTAAAAATCCCATGACTTTTCTAACCAAAAAAATGTATATTAAATCTTGGGTTTCGAACCCAAACTGAGTACACGGTTTGGAAAAACGAATCTGCCACAAGTCACAAAGGAAAATTATATACACCATCAGATATACTTAATTTTAATCTTGGTCATTCATGTGCATCTAGCTCGAAGGACATAAAGCATAATCAAGGGCTGAAGCTGAGCGTTTATCCATAGAGGCAATATTCTAAGAGTTCTAGGATTTACATTTAGAATAATACACGAATATTAATCAACAGTATTCGCCTGTCAGTTCCCCAAAGAAATCTATAAATTGGATGCGACAAATGATATACGCAGGGCAAAAACATGGTGTATTGTCTTAACTATTCTTAACTTGTTATTTTCTATGTACGAAATTCAATTGTATGTAAAGTACTTTAGTTATCATGGAATTTGTCTATTTGCTATTTCTTGTTAGCTTGTGTTCTGTAAGATTTAAGGCTTATCCATTCTAATTTTCTGAGAAGCGACTGGGGGGGCAGTGACAAGCAGGAGACGCTGACTCGGATAAAAGAAGATCGTATCTTCAGAAAAATAATGTAATAACACTGAGACTTCCGGATAAGAGATTGCACAGTAAAATAGTTCTTCTCCAGGGTTTAGCGTTAACCATGATGAGTCAGTCAGGTCGCTAATTTGATTTGTTTGAGCAAGAAGTTTAACTGGGTTTTCAATACAATTCTTTGTTGTGTAGGCATTATATGAATTGGATTCGTTATTGGAAATACGATACGTGCTTTCTTAGAAAACAGCAGCAATTGCTTATTTTATAGACAGCAATTGAATTCCTCAGATGGAAATGTGTACATAACATGCGCCTCTTTGTCAATATTATCCAAAATATGATTTCTCCTGCAAAAGCCTAGTTTTGGCTCACCCGAAAGACCGTCCTGGGTATGATGATAAACTACATCCAGGTCCTGGGTATGACGATAAACTACATCCAGGTCCTGGGTATGACGATAGACTTCATCCAGGTCCCGGGTATGACGATAGACTACATCCAGTTCCTGTGTATGACGATGAACTACATCCAGGTCTTGGGTATGACGATAAACTACATCCAGGTCCTGGGTATGACGATAGACTACATCCAGGTCTTGGGTATGACGATAAACTACATCCAGGTTCTGGGTATGACGATAGACTACATCCAGGTCTTGGGTATGACGATAAACTACATCCAGGTTCTGGGTATGACTGTAAACTACATCTAGGTCCTGGGTATGACAATGAACTTCATCCAGGTCCTGGGTATAACGATAAACTACATCCAGGGCCTGGGTATGACTATAAACTACATCCAGGTCCTGTGTATGACGATAAACTACGTCGTGCAGCAAGGCCTCTGATTAGAAGGTTTTGAGGAGCATCGAACCTGACCCGGGGTGGTAGCACCTTTTAGGTTCCAAGTTATGGGCAAATAGTTAACCCCAAAACTTGGGTCGAAACACTGTGAAAGTGTAGAAACAGATTTTAATACGAAAAATACTTTAAAAAAATATATTGCCAGCAATACATTTTTGAAGAAAAAATATTACCAGAAATAGATTTGAAAGAAAAAAAATATTACCAGCAACAAAAATTTTGCTGGCATTAAATTACCCACTGAGGTTGATATACCGTAAAGCAAAGCAAACCTAAAGACTTCTGTATGCTCCAGAACAAGACAGATGCACAGTTAAAAATAAAAAAGCGGTTGTCCTGTATTAAAAGAAGTGTAATAATACGGAATACAAGCCGAACAGAATGCGTGACTATCAGCAAAACAAATGTTTGTTCTACGTATTGAGGTCGTCAAAGTCACTGAAATATAACTATCTGGACAAAGGGCGTCGCAGATATCTGAAGCTTGATTAGATTATCGAAAGTGCTTTCAGAAACTAAGCAAAGGATTACGACACGAAAAGTATAAGATACAATAGAAATGGGCTGAAATGCTATGTAATATCTAATCACCCATGTGACACTGAAGACTGGACAATTTTTCTCTCAGATCAAGAATACCTCGAAACGACAGGTATGTGATCCAACTGAATGCTAAATAGAAAAACAATGAGATAACATGTGTAAAATTACATAAGAATAAACGAAACTACAAAGAAATTAACACTTAAAAAAATACTGAGAGATGCCCGGTCCCATGGAACAGCTGCTCGAGGCAATACCTGACTCATTGTATTTGAGAGGTGAATTAGGTAGTAATGTTGCCAAACCGACAGTTCCTGGAGCTAGGTAATCTTTAGCCCTATTCAGGGTTTGACTGCCCCGCATTAAACCCGATTTTGGGTCATATCCCGTCGCCCTGGGGAGACGGATATATACCTATATATAAATAAAATTTATTTATTGTTTGATTTATTTGGTTTTTACTATTATCAACCATTTGTAGGTTAATTAATGGCGAAATTTTTTTATCAATTCTAAAAAAAAATATTTTTTGCAATGGAAAGTTGTATTGACATTTTTGGAGATAACAATGATTTTCCACATAGAAGTCATACTATTTAACCCTCAGCTTGGGAGAGAGATTAAAGAGATTAATACTTTTCCCAGGGATAGTTGTGTGTTAGAGAATGTAACAAACTCGACTTGGAATTCGAACTCTTATTCTGCTGCTAGACACTACAGCACAGACGTACACGCGATGACCGATGATAACCTCATCTTTTCTTGGGGCTTCCCATACTTCAAGCGGACTGTGAGAATCGTGAATAGACTAGGCCAATCCCGAGTCCTGCTGCCGTATCCTCCAGTTATCGTAGGTCACAAAGGATACGACCATCACGGAGCCACCTCCAACTAAGGGCCTCCATCTAAGCAATTCTGCTCTCGTCGCCCGCAAGGCCATCGTTGCTGGATTTGCTGAAGGGTGGTAGATAGTGAATTTAAAGATAATTTTATTTTAGTGAACAACTCTTCGCGAGGGAGAAGACCACTTGGCCAAATGGGCCTCCCGGCTGAAACAGGATTGGGAAAAGCGAGAACTGCCAAATCTGAAATAGAAATAAATAGTTAAAATTCCTGCGACAAATGAGAAAATAGAGCCTATAGAATGTAATATGAAGGCAGATGAAGTTAAGACAAAGAGTAAAACGCAGCAGTGAGCCTATTTACCGATGACTGGTAGAGGGTAAAAATTAATTTAGAATAGCACAGAATATGAAATCTGTGGAAACCATGGTAACTCATGTGCTGAATAAATTGGTTCACAAAACAAGATAAATAGAGTTTCAAAATTTATACTCATCACCATACCTTGTTTGATAAATTCAATTCCTTGATTATAAGAGGTGCGGCTCTAAAATTCATACGCTGACCAAGATACTCTTATGGAATGTCCTTCGGTTAGGTTTATTTTTCAAAATAGTCCCCTTGCAGTAGCATTATTACTTCCATCGATTTTGCAGAGTCTTGATCCTATTGCCCAAGAAGTTTTCATACTGTATCTGTCTACATTTCTGAGATGAAATATTATGTACACTATTTACATTGTTCCAACTATCATCCTCATCTTTGTTGCCATATTTATCACAAAGTTTCGGCCGTTGAACACTCTGGCCTTCTTTAGGTGGTTGGAATGTCGAACCGGACCTCTTATTTCGCTCGTTTCGATAGACTGTTCTAGTTCCAAGTGCCATGACTAATGGATGTTACTCATCAGTTATCTCCTGTTAATTCTCCTCTCCAAGTTCTCCACCCCCTTGTATCCTCATGGACACATGGCACAGTGGATAAAGGTGTTAGTTAGATCCCGTGACAGGACCTAAATATGATGCGGTGTGAGAGCTTGGAAAGGGGAATTAACAGGAGATAACTGATAACTGACATCCATTAGACATGGCACGTGGAACTAGAACAGTCTACCCAGGGAGCGAAGAAAAAGGGTTCAGTTCGACATTCCAACCACCTGAAGAAGGCCAGAGCGTACAACGGCCGAAACGTTCTGATAAATATGGCATCAAAAATGAGCACGATAGTCCGATCAATGTAAATACTGTACATAATATCTCATCTCAGAAATATATATAAAAAATACTTACTCGTATAAGCAACTGGTAATCTTAAATCTTATCCACTTATTTTTTTAAAAATCACATTAACTTAAAGATGCATTTTTATATGGCAGAAAATAAAGGGTTCAGTTCGACATTCCAACCACCTGAAGAAGACCGGAGCGTACAACGGCCGAAACGTTGTGGTAAAGCTGTAATACTGTTAGTCAAATAGAACACAGAAGATATGACATCATCATCACAGTGATGCTAGATCCCAACTAAGAGTATTTTCATGTTGCAGAGCAGATGATAGACAGATGGGACCAAGTTGGATACCTTTAAGCACTACAACACATACACCTCATACACATCCAAGCATACAGCATCTGGTATTCTCAACTTTCCTGAGCAGAAAGGAAAAATAAAATAACATATCAACTGAGGATTAATGACTACCTTTGGCTTCGTTGCTTTAGTCTACGTCAAATGACTGTCATTGGAAAGTAAAAAAAAAAACACTTGTCCCGGAACTCCAGCTACAATCTCAGAGAATGTGTAGCCGTGGAGATGCGTTGTTTTGCATAAAGAACAAAACAAAGTAGCTTGAAACAAAACAAAACAATATGAACAAGTATAAATATCAGCTCACTGAATAGCATCAAATGAAACATAAACATTCCCACCATACGAATTATCATATAAAACTTTGAATGCAATGGTCACACAATATTCCAGCTTACTAAACAGCATCAGATGCAACATAAACATTTATATTCTCACTAGCAGTAGAGCCCAGCGTTGCCCGCAGATGTAACAGTAAGAGATAGATCAAGTATCCACCGTCATAAAGACTGAAAAGTAAAATTGACAAAGATTATTGTTTAAGGTTGACGGACACGCATGTCTTAATTAGTTTTTTTTTTGTTTTTTTTACGAATTGGTCAAATCCAAACTCAAACAAAAACATTGTTTTCAATCGTTATGAGTCTCTACAGATTGAATAGAATTTTATTATAAACAATTGTCTTGTAAATGGAATTTTTAAAGCATTCTGAATGTAAAAATAAAGAAAAAAGTGTGCAAGACAATAAGAAACACTACATGCCAAAAAAAAAATGAAGTTTTGTTTTATAGGCTGAAAAATATAGGAAATCCGCTCCCATATTTAAAGGAACCCACACACACACAAACAACCCGATGTGAGTTGTCCCCCTTCCATTTTCACGATGTCTCTTAATCGTGTTTTCAAATTGATTTTGTGCAAAAACAATTATATTTTCCCCATTTCTGGCGCTGTTAGAACCACCAGAAGGTAATTTTATGTAGTCCTGTGAAGTTTTGTTGAAATCGGTTGAAAAATGTAGGAAATCCGATCCAATATATAAACGTTACAGACAGACACACACACACACACAATCTGCATTTTATAATAAGTAAGATTACCATATAAAACTTTGAATGCAGTTGTCACACAGTACTCAATCTCATTGAGTAGCATCATATAACACATAGATACTCCCACTATTCTGAGGATTAGATACTAATTTGAATGCAATGGTCACATAATACACAAGCTTACTCAAATGCGTCAGATGAAACATATACATCCCTACCATTCGAATTGTCATATAAAACTTTGAATGCTATGGTCACACAATATTTTAACTCACTGAGAAGCATCAAATAAAATATAGATATTCCCAATATTCTGAGGATTATATAAAACTTAGAATGCAATAGTCACACAATACTCATGCTTACTCAACAGTATCAGATGAAACAGGCATTTTTATTCTATTTATCATATACAACTTTGAATACAATAGTTACACAGTACTTAAACTCACTTAATAGCATCTTATTTCCGACCATGCAAAACTACGTTGCAATATTATTTACTGTGGTTGTTTGCTAACTTCAATTTTAGCTTCGTGACCTTCTGAAAATGGCTCGATGCTTTCTACGTGGAAGATATAATTTAACTCGAGATTTTAAAAACATTCTAGATATCAAGAGACAAATTATAACCAAATAACTGGAAGCGAGACGATAGTTTTACAAAGTTAGCAATGTTTATCTTTTTAATAGTCCCGGGAAAATATTAAAACACCATGGCGTATGCAGAACACAGTATATTATCCATAAAGCTGTCCGATTGGATGCAACTCTTTTCTTTATGATTATCACGGATTAGTATCAAGGAGCAGTAAATTATTTGTTTTTCTGTTTTTTTTTTTTTTATTTTGTTTTTGTTTTGTTTTTTTTGCAGGTGGTTTTAGTAGTGATATATTTGAATTTATGGTCGCTAAATTAAATGTTTCGACCGCACGTAGTAATTTAGTAACTCTCAGAGAAACGACTTCAGTAATTTGTCTCTTCTACCCATCATCCTATGACCTAAAAAGGGTAATTAATCAGCTTATGCGTGTGCGTACGTCTACATCAGCGCTTGTTCAAATGGCTCTTAAATATATTCGTTTAAAATTTTTCTTATTTTATTTCTTGATCATCGATTGTGGTTGACTTCATTAGATGAAGGAGTAGAGTTCATTCCGTCAACAGGCGACACAAATATAACAGCCTTGGCATCTACCAGGGTAAATCTACCGGTGATTCTTAATTTAAACACGTTTCATTCAACAATTCTCTATTCGCTGAGCACAACAATAAATGTTGTCGTTCATATTTGTTGAACTTATCCATTTAGTCGCAAAGCTGTACTTAGTAAACTTTATCGTCTAGCGACTGCAGTGAATGTTTTTCTTGTTCAAGATACCATCTACCTCAAGAGGTGTTTCTAACACCTACTAATATATAAGGTTTGCCTGTCTCCCTCAAGCCCCAAATATACCACCTGTGTTTCTCACATTCTCGATATGAACTGAATCGTTTAGTATACGTGATCTATTCTGAATATACCTACCAATTTTATATATTTTGAAGACCGATTATGCGGCCTTGATTCAGCTTCAATTTCAATGAAACGATATCATAGCGCTCTGTATTCGTGAACAGATATCCTACACTGGCGTATGTCAGTCGGCAGTGATGACGTCATTAAATGAGTTTGCGTAATCTGTGACTATTGCATTCATCGGGATCATAAAAATTGCTTTTTCGTCGTCCTTTGCACAGTTGTTTGTTCTTTCTTTCTTTCTTTTTTTCTTTCTTTCTTTTACCTACCATCACCCGGATATTTCTGTCTGCCTAGAGCATGAGTTTTTCTATCTATGACTCCCTAAGTCTAAGGTGAACGCAATGAGATGGCTCATAAACGATCCAGAAAGGAGATTTCACAGATTGTTTTGAAATAAAAAATAAGTTGTCAGGTACCAAGAAATATTTCAAAAGTATAAGATCATATTATCCAAGTTAAACTATTTTAGCGTTAATATAACTTTAACCCCGTACAACAAGTTGTTTTCACACTATCAAAATAAAACTTCTATCTTCCTTAGGCTTATACCCAGGTAGAAAACCCTAAAATTGTAAATCTACAGGTAAATATCTCTTCAATACACAGAACAAAATTTCGAATATAATTCTAGTAAAAAAAAAAAGAAATGTTATTAACGATTAACTGCTTCTTAAATTATGAATTCTTTCAACTGAGGTATTTGAGATCTTAAACAAAATGGATTTTTTAGGTAAAAAAATATCACAAATTGATCTGTTAAATATAACTTTTTATCATAGATCTGCAAATAATAAAATTGATAAAGGAAATCTATTTTAATTTTCTAAGAGATAAAATTACAATCTTTGTCACCGATTGAATTATTGAATCCACGCTTCACAAAAGCAAGACGCCTTAAAAATAGAAGTGAATCATTTACTTACAATCAATCGCTGTCCTTCATTATCAAAGCTAATTACTAAGTTAAACATTGCTCAGGACAATTGTTTGTTTTTCTTCTGTGTGCCGTGTCGCTTCAGGATGTGGGCGTTACAGGCTCTCTACAACGTCCAGTATTTTATATCTTTTAGCAACGTTTGTTTTTGTTTATTCTTTTTTGGCAATCTCTCCTACTCCTCAGTTCTACCAACCGTTCAAAAAGCTCGTCAGGTAGATAATCCGTTACATTCCTTTCACCTTACTTTGACTATGTCACGTGAGTGTCGTATTCTCCAAGAATTCCTTCCTCATTATGTGCCCATGAAATTCAATTGCCTCACTCTGATTTTGAGTATGAGTGTTTTTTTGTTTTTTTTTGTTTCGATCTTCCTTAAAACTTTCTCGTTATTCTCATGTTCAGTCTATGGCATTCTCAACATCCTTCTGTAGAACCACTTTACTGTTTGTCTTACGACCACATCACCTTGAAATACGGGTTTTCGCACTATAAAAGAAGTTAAGCAAAGTTTATGCTGGTCAGTATCTAGATAGGTAACCGCTGGGGAATAGCAGTTGCTGCAAGCTTGGATTCACGATTGGTGTAATGGATAACGGCTCGAAATTGTTAATCGGGAAGGCGAGTTCCAGTTCCCTTTCAGTTCGTCATATTAGAATATATATATATATATATATATATATATTAACGTGTGTGTCTGCGTTTGTGCGTGTATATATGTGTCTTTGTGTATGTGTCTCTGTGACAGTCTCACAATGTGTTTAATTTTAATTTTCCTAAAATATAGGCTGGCTGCGAAATTGGTTTTAGTTAAATGGCATCGAATCTATTCTCTTTTAGAGAAGTTCCTCAAGATATCATGAAATAAAATGCTCAGGGATAAATGGTATCATGTCTTTCCCAAAGTCGTCGGCGTAAAGGCAACATGTGAACATTAGCCGGTGATTGATCTTGCCGATTCTGTTTTCCATTTCGACACATCTTTCTTCCGTCCGTACGGTATCCATGCACTAACATAGACGACAATAAAAGCACCGTATTTATCGAATAAATGACAGGCCTAGGTTAGATTTCCAGTTATACGAATTTCATTGTTCCAGACAGTTTTCTGGCGTCTCAGAATCTCAAAATAACGAAGCTTCTGTTGTAATAATTTCATCTGCTTCAATTTCTGAAACACTCTTTCAAATTACTTACAGCAGTCCGGATCTATTTCATTTGTTTTTCGTCGCCAACAAAACAATGAAGTACCTAACATTTACACATGCTTATATTGACTGATATTCTTTGTGGGCTTGTACACACTGATATGCATTTGTCAGATATTAAATTACACACCAAAATCTTCTTGCGCGAAGTTACATTTTGAGGACTCTCCATTTAGCAATGAAAAGTTTTTCATATATTTCAAAGTAAATAATTTACTGTCTTTTTGATTTTCGTTCATAATGCTGGAGGGCTTAAAGGAAAAGTTTCATAACTTTAGTTAATTACAAATCCGAAAATACGTTATACAGCATAGAACTTCGAAGATGATTATATCACACATATGCTGGCTTATATTAAAAACAGTTATTTTTTATGAAATTTCAACTCAATCCAAACATAAATATCATTTAAGGTAGAATCTATGGATGTAAGAGGAGCAAATATGTTCAAATTATGAGTAGAAGTAGGATAGTGATTGACTCAAGAATTGCAGAGGTCTATATTGTAGGGATCGGGGAAGTATCCTCTCGGGAGTGTGTTCCACAAAGAGAGGGAAGATGTTCGAATGGAAGTCCCTTCTTGGAAATGAAACACAAAAACAATCAGGATTGTTGTTTCTTATGTACATAGAATCACCAGTCTTAGCTGTAAATGCCTGAACTGGTGGAACTTAGGAATGTAATTGGTCACAAGATGTGCAAGAATCTTCCGAGGTTTCGTCAGTGGAAAACTATTTTAGTTAATCGCCTAGGAGCTTTTCTGCTCTCTTAAAGCTGTTAAGTAAAAATTGAGCAGCGTCAGGCCATATATGGCATCAATAATCCATTTTTGGTCTTCTCTGAAATTTTTAATGATAGAGCATAGCAGGTGGAGTCAGGGATTTTCGACAGCGATTTGAGGGAACGGAAATTTTTCTTAAGCGGTGAATCGTATATGTGAGTTCTACTTGAGAACTGAGGGGATCTTGATTTCAGAAGACACTCAAGAAAAGATACCTAATTGGGACTGCAAGCATTCATTCCGACGGCGAATAATTTAGGGTCACCTAAATGATAGCGAAATATTACTAAACTTTATTTTAAGTATTGAATGTTGCAGCTAAACTACAAGTGAGTTTTCCTTCTATAAGGTCAGATTAGATATCAATTGCCAGAAATGGTCATCTAGATTTTTAGAAGCGTACGCATACACTGGGATACAATCTCTATAGATAATTTATATAGATATTGTTTAGATATAACGGAGGAGGCACGATGGAGTAATGGGTAGCGGCTCGGATTGAGGAATAGGAGAGCCGAGTTCGAATTTCAGTGCTAATACCATTGGGAAATGTATAAATCCTCTTCTTCTCCTCCAGCTATGGGTAAATAGCAGGACAGACCGCTGACCTATCGTAGAAAGAAAATGGCAACCTACTGGGGAAAAAAAATCTGCCTCATCGAATGATACATTATCGCCCAAGCGTGTATTACGCATGGCACATAACTGACTGATAGATATAACTATCTTAGAATGCTTTTAGATCGTTAATACAAAACAAAAAAATGTGTCGGTTTGATTTTTCAATTATCACTATAATTTCGTGGAGATTTTTTTATTTATTTTTAGTAACGTTAATTCATATTTCGGATAAATTGTGTATTTAACGAAAACAGAATTTTGGCTCAATTAATTTGTAGAGAAGAAATTTTGGAATAGCTGTGTCAGATGACCAACGATGAAATAAAATTAACCTATAGACCGAATGCAAAGGGTATAGATTCTATTTCGCATGTGGAAGAAATGACCATAGGTTGTAGTCACTTTGAATTTGCGTCTCAAATAACGCCACATTCTCGATTGGGTTTAAATCTGGGAACTGGTGAATTTTACTCTATTAATATGTCAATATTTCTTTACTTTCGTTCATCTAATAGAAGACACAAATCAAGGTAGAAGTTTTTGAAAGTAGATAAAGGTTGACCCAAATCTTAAGATTTGACAGGTTTAGATTGTATCGATCAGGAAAGGATCCTTTCGGGAGTTTATTCCGCAAATTAGTAGTTATAAGGATTGTCCGAATGGAGCGTCCTTCTAAACAATGAAATACGATGTGAATGAGGATGATTCGCTCCTGTATACGCGCCATGGTGCGTCTTAGATGTAAAGGCAATGATCTGGTTGAACGAATGACATTTAAGACATGTTACATATAAATAGCGATATGGTAGCGTCAGTCTTGCGACGTTTCGCCTGTCGGAAAGATGTTTTAGAGTGAAGAATAATTCATCACACACCAGGCCACATACATGCCTTTGAACACTGTTGAAGCTTCAAGGGGAGGATTTAATATCTCCAGCCAACGAATGAACCAACTTCACACCTAAGCATTGCACACTAATATGTTGTACCGATTTCGATAGATTTTAATTACCACGAAAACAGAGACGCGATTTTTCTGTTGCAGATTGCATTCAAATTAAGATGGTGAATACCCTTCCCTCTGAATGTAGCCAAGATCTTTTTTTTTTATTTAATTCG
This sequence comes from Acanthosepion pharaonis, assembly GCA_903632075.3. Taxonomy (NCBI): domain Eukaryota; kingdom Metazoa; phylum Mollusca; class Cephalopoda; order Sepiida; family Sepiidae; genus Acanthosepion; species Acanthosepion pharaonis. The sequence goes on from CAHIKZ030003802.1 coordinate 629,235, forward strand.
CCCCAATCAAGGCAATAATAGACCACTAAAACGCATGAGGCTATCCGGTGTGAAAGAGAACGAGAATACTTTAAACGGAATCCCAATTACAAACAGAAAACAAGATATAAACTTTAAAAACAAGGGAGAAGTGTGAACTGAAAGATAGACAAACCTACGTTTTTTATTCTTTTTTATCGCCAATGATTCACATTTACAACAATTAATGTTAGCCTTTCTACTACAAAAAGAATGTTATTGAATGTACACTAATGATTTTGTATCGGTCTCATTTTAATAGCTAGAGACATTTCTGAGTTTTCCCGTATGAGCACAGGTAAAAATGGTTGCTGAAGACAGTAGGTTTATAATTCCCAGAAATTCATGGACAGATATCCTCAAGGACACGTGGCACAGTGGATAAAGGCGTTGGTTAGACCCAAAGCGTGTGAGTTCAATACCAGGTTAAGGCAGTGGAGAACCTTCAGAGAGAAATTAACAGGAGATAAATATTAACATTAAACATGGCACGTGGAAGTAGAACAGATAGTGAGCGAAATAAAGGATTAAGTTGGACATGAAGAAAGCCGGAGCGTATAACGGAACTTTGTAATAAATATGGCGACACAGTTGGGGCCAATAGTCAGAATAATGTAAATAATGTACATAATACCTCATCTCAGAAATACTAACATACTCTTATATTTATGGTTTAAATCATTACATAATAAAATAGAATCTTGCCTTTCTTTAGTAGTCAATCGAATCTGTTGTTCTGAATTCATTTCACTAAAATCAAAATTCATTTCGATGTTAGCGTAGATCCAAATGAAAGAGATTTCTAATTGGCTATGATTTAATAGCACACATTTTCAGAAAACAATCAATATATGAAATATCAAGCAAGCATTTATTGATTTAGTGTTGTATCGATCTGAATTACATTTAAAAGAATTTTCTGTAAATGCCTTAATTATATATCATGATACTTGCAACTGATATTTGATAGCTTCGTTCGATTGATAACTAAAAAAGATTTATCTTTTTTAAATATTCTATCTTTAACTTCGTAAATTTGAAATCAAATACACAGCAAAAGGATTTGCTTTCGTCAATAGAATCGAAAGAATTTGAGCTTGTGGAAGGAACAAAAATATTTGAAATTTATATTAACTTTTCTTTCAATCATTTCGCCAAAGCAATTTTGCTTTTCAGTTTTCGCCAAAACAATAACAAATAAAGGTTTAACGAATGCAATAGTTTATATTTTCTTAAATTATGCATTTTCATAATTAAATTTTAATGTATCGTGTTTTTTTAAATGCACAATAAATATAAAATATCTCTCATCTGAAGAGACGTTATCTTGAAGTGTTTCTGAAATACACATTTGCGTATATATATATATATATATATATATATATATATATATATATATATATATATATATAATATATATATATATATATATATATATATAGATAGATAGATAGATAGATAGATAGATAATGGACTCTCCTTTCGGTTTCGACGTATGAGGATCTGACAGCTTAATTGAAATTTTGTGCGATAATCTTAAAACCCGCTAGTGATTTACAAAGGAGGCCACATATGGAGCAAGTGTGAGGATTGTGAGATGAGATCACTGTTAGATTGGCTGACCTTTTAGATCTTGCTCTTGCTTCTTGAAGATGATTCAGACAAGTAAATTGAAAATTGCTGAATCCACCAAAACACGTTGATCTCCATTCGATCCACTCTAAGGCTAAGCGCTCAAGGGTGTTATGTGGTATATTGCCTGCTGAGAAGTTGCTTTTCTGCTTGTAATTGTATCTTAGCCATGGGCCTCCTACATTACTATAGCTCTGATCTAACTGGCTGTACATTAGGATCTTGGGTATCCTGCAATCATACATTCTCAAGACATGACCAGTCCACTGTAACTGAGTCTGTATGATAAAAGCCTCGATTCCTCAAATATTACACCTGTCTGCACAGGTCTGCGTTAGATGTCGTATCTTGAAGCTTAACTCCACATATATATATATATTATAATTATTTTTCATGAATGCCATCATTTGATTTGAAATGGACATCCCGACCCTACTTCGGCTCGAAGGTAGTTGATATGAGGATAAAAATCAACTCTTAGGCCCCTTATCAAAATGTTGGCCCCCGCCGTTTCCATAGTAATTAATTTTGCGAATGAGCATGCTCATAAAAATAACTAAATTTGAAGATTGATTATTCCTAAATTTTTCGCTCGTGGATGAAACAAGGCTTGATACTTTAATTCAATTTAATTTTAATAATTGTATTGAGATTTTCGGCCCCCGTTTTTGATACACGAGAAATCTTATGTAGCGAAGGAATCATATATTTTAAAAAAATAATTATTATTTAAACTCTACTTCTGTATGGAACACTTTATCCGCCTTTACTCTCACAGCCTATGACGCAGAGAACTAAAGGATGCACTGGCTTTTGTAATATGATTATGACTCACGTCATCAAGTGATGCTCTTGAATTTACCATACCCCCAGGTTATTTGAAAGATTCCAAAATAATTGAGATTCTTTCCATCAATTTTGAATTGAAGATAAAATGAAGATCAGATATGGACAGAAATCCGGCAAGATGTTCAGTTTTATTAAAGTTTCGTAAAACATCGAGTTAGGAATGGAAGAAGCAATGACACAGAGTACTGCAATATATATATATATATATATATATATATATATATATATATATATATATATTCAAATATATATATATATATATATAAGTGAACAGTGAAGTCAACACTCACAGGTGATAAGCTGTTTCATGCTGGACGAAATTATCAGGCCGCGAATGCTGGATTTTTCTTCGGCATTTTGGGTAAATTATTCTGGTGGTTATTTTTACGGGAGTGGTTTATTTATTCATTTCTATGTTTGGATTATTTCAGTTTACTTGTTTTTCATTTTCATTTAGTATTATTTATTCTTTTCAGTTTTTGATGTTTTATTAAAGTAGTAAATGTTTTGCAGGGGATTTGTTTAGGTCGCTTATTTAATAGTTTGTTTTGGTCTGGGAAGATAATTAAAGCTATTTATTCGTCCAGTGTTTAGATTGTTTGCCGCAGTCTGTTCTATTATTTTAACGGGTGGACAGTTTTTAATTTATTCGTTTGGATTGATTATTTTTAGTTGCTTTTGCTTATTTAGGCGTATTTTTATTAGTTCTAACGGTTACTTTAGCGGGGTTGATTTGCTAATTTGTTCATTTATTAATTTGTTTGGATTAATTTTGATTAGTTTTTTATTTATTTATTTATATTTATATTTATTCAATTTGATTTTCGATTTTTGACTAATGCAATGATTTTTTTGTAGATATATAGCAATTATAGCTATTTTTACGTCCAATTTTTGAATAAGTTGTTGTCTATTCTGACAGTTATTTTGGTGGGATTGGTTTTGTAATTTATTATTATTTACTTTATTTATTTGTTTGGGTTGATTGTTTTTACTTTTTTATGTATTTTATTTATTATTTTTTATTTATTCTATGTCGTTTATTCTAACAGTAGTGGTTTGTTAATTTGTTTATTTGTTTGGGTTAATTTATTTTACTTGTTCTTTTATATTACTTTGATTATTTGTATTTATTCATTTCAGTTTTCGATGATTAAGTAGCATAGTAAAAATCTATTATTATATATATATTTACATACGCTCTCTCTCTGATATTGAGCACTTTATCCCATAAATATAGCACAGCTTAAAACTATATATATATATATATATATATATATATATATATGTGTGTGTGTGTGTGTGTGTGTGTGTGTACTGTGTATTTTTTGCCTTTAATAGTTACACGTAGCATCACTGGGGATGATTTCAAACATTGAGATCTCTATGTAATTGGATTTAGCTAATAAAATGTTTCCTACCATACTGACAGCAAATGATTCGTTATACTGACTGAGACGGTCAAAGATACTAGACCAAAAACAGTTCCCTTTGATCTCACATCTCACCCAGGAAAGTGATAATTCCAAGAGGACGCCAAGCTATACTGAGAATGAAAGAAAATGTGACTTTACTGAGGATAAAGAACAATAAAAGAACAGATTTCTGAAAGATAGAAGATGGCGGCTGACGTTGCTTTTTAAATTTCTAAACATTGTATGTGTCAAGAAAACTGTGAAGGAGATTTCCACAACAAGAAGTGCGAGGGGATAAATTATTTGAATAAAAGACACGGTTGCATCTATCGATTTCAACAGTAAAATAAGGTAAGTTACTTGCCAGTTTAGTACTAGACTTCTATTCATTAGATCAAGTTGCCTGTGAGATAAGAACAATTAAATGAATTACCATGAAATATAGAAATGTCACAGTGAAGCACTGTCCCGCTGGTGTATTATGATACGAGATCAAAGTAAAAGAAAAGCTGTTAGGAAATTCGATTAAAGCAAATTTTAAGATTGGTAGAACTGCTTGTCTTGCAAATCAATCTTTCATGATTATCCTTTTTGAAGGTTTACATAAACATATCGAAATCCAGGGTCGTATCATCAGTCGGTTGCTTCGATTGATGTGTCCAGTTCACGCGGATTGAGTGTAAGTTGTACTTAATTTTATCTCGAAGTTTCTATTAATGTGACATATTGTCTACAGACACCAATGGCTAGTCATCCAACCAAGAAAAACGCATGGATTTTTAATAATATTTTTATGGTAAACTCAATATTAGAATCCTGTGCAATACTTTCTGATACCTTTCGCCTTATTAGACATTGCTTAAGAGGTGCGTGTGATCTAGAATTTCAAGTTTTGCTAGAAGTTTACGTTCAGGATTAGGCAAAAGCCAGGCATTTAAATACCTATTTTAAAGTTTGGGATGCTTTCAGTATTAGCAAGATTGATGAAATCGATCGGTTTACATATAATTTCTTCCTATCCAGTTTTAAATCGTAATTAGTGAAACTGGGGGAAATTTGATAGCAGCATAGTCTAGAAGACCGACTAACTAATGTTGGGTATTTGATCGTAATTGTTTATCCTAAAACTATGGTTCACGAAAAACTAGTTTTGATAGCAGACGACAGAAAGTAGTGAAGAAAAGCGTGAAGAAAGTATTAAACGTCAAATGTAAGAAAACATTTGTTAGAAAAAGGAAGAGCCTAAAGTGCGAACTGCAAATCGAGTGTAGCAAATTCAAACAAGTGAGGCAATTTAGATATCTGGGATATGTTTTAACATAGGACGGAAAGAGCGACACTGAAATAACAAGGCGTATTGGGATAGACAAGGAAGTATTCCAAAACAAAGCAGAATATTAAGAAATAGGAAGATTTCGCCAGAAACAAGGAAAAAAGTATAAAACTGCTATGTGATATCTGTCCATCTGTATGGCAGTGAGTTTTGGACGATCTCCTCAAAGATGAAAATGAGATTTGCAGCAACAGAAGTATGATTCTACGGAAGGATGCTGAGGATACCGTGGACCGATGATGTGAGTAAATGATGAAGTTTTAGAGAAAATGGAAACAAACTTATACTTAACATGAAGAACAGACAGTGATGGGGATGTAGGGATTGGAAAATCTGTTACTCACGGAATAAATGGAGGGCGAGATAAAAACAACGGATAACATACTTAATATGCGTGAGGAAATAGATAGCGGAACAGGGCTTAGTAAATATTTCAGAAAGAATATGTTTATTAAGAGATACAGTGGACATGATGTTGTGGGGAGCCATGATCGCTTTCGTCTCGAGGAGAAACGACACATACAGAACAATTTACTGATTGTTTAAAAGGAGGTATGTGTGTCAGCTTACTGAATCGCATAACTAAACATCATTCGGGTTCTAGCGAATTAAAGTGCACATAAAAAATGGCAGCCTTGTTTAAAAGACTGGAACAAAATCTTTATGATTGCCATATTGTCAGAGCAAGCAATAAAAGGTAGAAAGACCTATATCTATGTTTGATATATTACACAAAATCTTTTTCATGACGTATAACATGAATATTGACAATTAAAATCTAAGAAATGCTTAATTTATACGGGAAAGATAATCGAATAAAGTTTAAAGTTTGACTGGGAAAGAAGCTTAGCTCTGGATAGAGAAGTGAATAAACAAACATAGAGTACTAACAAAAGGTAGACGATACTAAGAGGAAACCTTCCAGGATTTATTATCTACGGGCATAATCGTAACCAATTTGATCGAATGACATCAACTATTTCCTTCGTCTTGCAATAAAACTGAAGACCTTAAACATAGAGAGGGAGGTATAATAAAATATTAAGATATATAGGTTCTGACTGGATATAAGAATTTTGGTTTTCTCCGTACGAACTAATAGACACATATTGCTATTTCTAATACTGATGCATTTCTTTTGTTTGTTTATATCAACTGAAAATGCCTACAAATCTAACAAATTAATTAACTTAAACGGGATTCCAAATTGGTGCCCGTGAGTAAGTTTTTTAATATATTTATTCTCTATCAAAAGTTTGTTGGGACAAGACACTAATGAAACTTTATTGACTGAACTAATTTGACAATTTACTCCTGAAAAAAAAAATCATTGCTATTGAAAATTACGGTTGTTTGTATATAGTTCTTCGTATCGACTATATCGCTAGGTTACGCCTCAGGTCTTTCTTCAGAACAATATATTAAAATTGCAATCTCTTACATTTCTATAGAGCAACGCGCATGGTTTACATGGACTACTTTTATTGCCCCTAAGATAAATTTTACTGTCAATATCTAGAGAGTGCAGAGAGGCTTTTCAGTTCTTACATTTGGGAACCCATATAATACGACGATAAATTGCTCAAATAATTTTTTACCAGAAAATACCGTCATCTCACTATTTGCCTTTACTTTAGTTCACGAATTTATGAAAAATTATTGCAACATCCTTCTTGTTTTTTCCTTTTCTGCAGAACTCGTCATTGTCATCGAAACCAAAGTATTTGGAATAAGATATATTCACAAAAGTTTTATAGCTGTTTCATTAAATTATGAAATTAGATTTTCATCCTTAAATTCAACAAATTCTTCTCCATTTTTCATATGCAATGTTGCAAAAAATAACTTTACACAGTTCTTATATATATATATATATATATATATATATATATATATATATATATATATATATATTCATTTTATTAAATAATATAGCCAAGTTTTGTCTATTTATTTTAAGTAAGTTACTTTCATATTGTCTGATAAGCTTAATAACATTATCATTGAAAGACTCTCGCGTGGTCATGTATGACGTCACGAGCTGCGATGCAATTTTCGCTTCCGCATCTCGTATACACGAGTTTGTCGTTGCTTTGAAATTTTTCATGCAACAAAAACGGACTGTCATTATTATGTCGTCCGTGTATTGTTTGTTATATTGTAATGTAATTGCCATCTTTGATAATAGCTTATAAGCTGAAAGCTTAGATTGGATTTAAACATGTATTAATATGGTGATTTCCTTTCGTCTTTCAATGATAATGTGATGGAGCTTATCAGACTATATGAAAGGAACTTAAAATAAATAGACAAAACTTGTCTATATTATTTAATGAAACATGCATCAATGAAAAATTGTATATATATAAATTGTATATATATATATATATATATATATATATATATATATATATACAATTTTTCATATTATATATATATATATATATATATATTCCGTTCTTCTGCACAAAGCCTTCACCTCTATAACCAAAAATACGAAAATATGTAAAATATAGTCAAATACGACGAGGCAGTCCACCATATATATATATATATATATATATATATATATATATATATATAGTAACTCCTCATCTTAAAATACATATGCTTTATTTATTAACTATCACTTTTGAAATAAATATATATGAGATGGAAGAGTTTGGGATGAGGTTTTACTTAAAATTCGATAAATCAGCTACTCGAGGCACCCAGCACTGAATTCATCAGAAATTCTTGTGTTATGGAAGACAAATCTTCTTTTCGCTCTTCAAGTTCTGCCAAAATCTTGGTTTGGAATATTAGACTCGCTCTTTTATCTAACCCTATTTAAAAATCACAGGGTTTCAGTCATGACTCCTGGCTGGCTACTCATACCTTAAATAGGAAGCTACTTTTGAATTACCTTATATATATTGTGGATCTTTTATACTGTAATATATATATATATATATATATATATATATATTATATTATTATTATTATTATTATTATTATTATTATTATTATTAACATCACATACCTACTGTTAAAAACGGTACATCTTGTTTCAACGTTAAAAATCTTTTTTCATCTTTTCATCACGTGTGGAAACACGATGTTACTCTTAATGTTGAATCAAGAGGAAGAGTTTTGTAGTGGGTATGTTCATTTTCTAATGTAACACTGCATAATTATTTAATATTTATTGCACTACTTTTGTATTGAGCCCTGTTTTAAATTAATGTTTTGAACGCTGAAATCTTACCCTTCGTTCTCTTGTTTGTGTATGCATATATATATATATATATATATATATATATATATATATATATATATATATATAATGAGAGCACCAGGGGTAATTGATGTGGTTCTCTTCATGTGAGCCATCAAGTCCACGTCGGCCATTTTCAATGAGTCCTTGCTAATGTTGGCCACTAGTGGAACTCCCCCTTTTTTTTCATTTTCATCTTCTGTCTGTAGAAATTATAAAAATTAATCTTGCTTTTGATAGAAAACATTGAGCCTTCTCAATATTTCGGTCCAAAGTGTTTGTAAAAGGATTATATTTTGTCAAGGGATGAAAAAAACCAGTTCCTCGACGAATGAATAAGCATATGTCTAAAAATAAAACTAATTGATTCCTTTCTCGGCGGCTATTGATCTCTTATATAATTGATATCCTCCTATTTTATTTCAGTAAAGGGAACTGAAAACCTAAAACATTTGGCAAGCATAATGTAGAAAAAGGTCAAAAAAGAAAATCCTTCAGAAAATAATTCTAAAGCACAAGCGACGAAATCGTGTAAAGGCACAGCAGCAAAGTCATCGTTTCTTTCGAATGCCAGTAAATCTCATCTATTCTCCGGACTAAAGAAAATTAAATCTGACAGCTGCTATTGGATTTTTTCCCAGAGTGTTAGCTGGAATAGTTTCTTCCCTGTGAATCTTGTCCAAAAATTTTCAGAAGACATCATAATCTGCCCAGGCAATTTCTTCCAAAAAAAGGGCGAGTTAACAGTATTTTTGTAATACCCCAGAGCAATTTATCTGCATTTACCGAAATCCTGAAATACAACACTCTTAAAATGCATTTTACGTACCTGTTGCTTACGTAAATGTGAGAAAATAGGGATATGCAGTTAATTCGCTTTAGTTACTATTATTTTCAAACGACCCCCACCCACAAGTCTAGAGTAGTGGCTATAAAATATCGAAAACTCTTGAATTAATATACGTAATGTGTGTTCTAATAGCCACGTTGAGACACATTATAAGTTATTTATTGACTTTAGCCTAGTCTGGCACAAGGCTACAATAAAATGTAAATTTGAGAATCGGACTTTCTCACTGTGAATTCAAAGGACAAGCTTGTTAAGCATAGCAATTATTGTTTCATAATTATTGCTATTGTGGCTATTTTCTTTTCTGTCTATATCCAAAATAATTTCCGATGCTGTAGTAATTAATTTAATATTAAGATTGAATATATCATTTTAGGTTGCTTTTTTTTTTTTTTTTTTTTTTTTTTTTTTTTTTTTTGATGTTACAAAATCACTCAATATAAAGGGTTAAGGTGTGGTACCGTATGGGCATGAGAAATTAAATTTAACGGTTGTTAATATTATATGTCTACTTTTATCAAATTTTATTGTCTCTTCATCCGAAAGATTTCTCATTTTCAATCGCAAAACTCTTATTATGATTGTTCTCAATAGACATCTGAAGCGATGGGATACTAGGGTTCATTCTGATTATATTACTGTGGGATTTTAGGTAGGATAGTATAGGCATCAATATCCCACTGAGAACTGGATTTTTTTTATGTTACAAAATCACTCAATATAAATGGTTAAAATGTCGTACTGTATGAGCGTGGAAATGAAATTTAACGGTTATCCCCAGATTTGAAGATGTCAAGACTTTTGTGATCGGGACAACAATTTACATGTATCCCAAAACAACAGCTCTTGAGAAGATGATGTCTGAGTGGTACTTACTACTTACTAATGGAATATGAAGGAAATGAGGATGATTCATCCCTGTGTAAGTGGCATGGTGGGGCCTTGTAGCCAAAGTCAGGTTTGGTGGAACCAGGGGATTTGGCTTTTCCGAACACATGTCATGGAAATAGCTATAGATTGACGAGAAGCTTACAACGCTTTCACCGTTGGAAATAGTTTTTCAGTTAGGAAAATAACTTACATTTGAGATTTTCTTGTTAATATTATATGTCTATTTTTAACAAAAGTTATTGTCTCTTCATCCGAAAGATTTTTCGTTTTCAATCGCAAATCTCTTATCATGATTGTTCTCATTCCAGTTATATTAATGTGAGATTTTAGATACGATAGTATAGACCTCAACATCCCAATGAGAACTGGGATAATAGTGGCTTGAACGCCCGACATTTTGTCAACTTTCCAATTTCATTGTCCTTGATATTACGATCACTACGAACAACCACATCGATGAGAAAAATGTCCTTTTCCTTTTCTTTCAACAGTAGCGATATCTGGCTTGGTGGCCTCAAGTATACGGGCTGTGGGCCATATTGGGTCACCGTCTCTGGTATGTTGCGGTAAAATTTCTGTCAAAATTCATCAATTCCGATGGGAAGTCATACATTTCCAAAAACCAACTTTCACCCGCTACACACAATTAAATGCAATTCTTCAAATTCCTTCTTTACGTGGAGTATAATCTTTTCACTGAATTTTGGTGCAGAGCACCATTCTCAATGAGCAGTGTTCGTTCCTTTTTGTCCAGAGGTTGTAATCCCTTCTAGCAAAACCCTCATAATACCTCACAGCAGAAAAGGCACAGGTACTAACGGCATTTAGAATGTTATGTGAATTAAACCTGAACTTCGAAACATTCCATGAATATCTCGGAAATAAGTTCTTTCATCTCCTCCTAAAAATGTCATCCAACTCACAAACACCAAGATAGTTTCCTCTTGGTCAATGATCCTTTCTACTATTGTTAATACACGTGTTTGTTTGTCGTCATTTCCACTTTTAGAGCACAACATTGTCAATAGCAAGTTGGTCGTTTGTGGCAAGAGATATTTTTCGTCACCCCTTCTATCAGTCTGGTTCTCAAGATACGCTCATAAGTCTTTTTTTCTGAATTTATATCAATTAATAATTTCCATAGGAGAAATAGGCATGGGATGGAGTATTAATTTCCAATATGAAATCCTTTGTTGTTATCCTTCATAATGAGGTTTTTCTCCCTTCCACCAGCAATTCGAGCACAGACCCATTTGTAACAATTATTTAATGCTTTTCCAATTCTGTCATATATTTCGGGAAGGACCTTCAACCCGAATCTCATCCTTCTCGGGAGATTTATAGATTGGCATGTTACTTATACAATGTTCAACAGCCTTTGTCTTAATATTAATATCGAATTTTATTATTATTATTATTATTATTATTGTTTATCGTAGATTGAAGAATATATATAAAAATAAATGCAACAGCTGTTTATTATTTGTGAACTTCAACTACTTTAAAAATACGTAACTATGAACCCAGAATTGATATCCTACATAATAATTTAACCAATGCATTACCAGTCTGGGCAAGATGATAAACTACGGCCCGGAGCAAGGTCTCTGATCAGGACGTTTTGAGGAGCGTGGAACCACCTCTTAATTGCTGGAGTTCCTAGGTCCACCCTGACCCAAGGTGATAGCATCTGTTAGGATCCCAGCTTTGGGCAAATAGTTAACCCCCAAACTGCGGTCAAAACACTATGAATATGTGAAAAATAGGTTTTAATACCAGTAATAGCTTTTCGCAGGAAAAATATTAGCGGCAATACATATTTGAAGGAAAATATTGCCAGCCATACATTTTAAAGGAAAAACATTGCGGGAATATGCATTTTATAAACATTATATTACCAACAATACTTTTTGGGAAAAAAATTAGCAGCAAAACATTTTTTGAAAAAATATCACCAGCAATAAAAAAATAAAAAAAAAATAAAAATTTTTGGCATTAAATAACCCATTGAGGTTGATATGCCGGAAAACAAAACAAACCAACCAAACCAAACCAAATTAATACATTATTGATAAAAGAAAATAATTTCGATCCAGGAGCCAATACCTTAAGCACATTTGCAAGGACCGTCATGTCCACAGGTTTTTTGGAGGTTGTATTTATAGATAATAGCAGAAATCATGGACAGAGTTATATGCATATCAGTCAATGCAAACCCAATACTAAAGGCAAAAGCAGAGAATGATAGTCCAGATGAGTCAAGAGTGAAGTTTGAAGGGAATTTACAGCAGGCGATATCATCCCAAGCTGTGTAATGAGAATAGGAACAGAAACCTATTCTTATTTTATAGACTATCACAGAATCGCCAATAGTTACGGGAGCCAAATTTCTTAGAAGCTATACGGTGCCACATTCTATCAGAACACTCGAGGATACGTTTTCATTTATTACATTAAGACACAATCTGTTCTTACCGGAACTATCACTCATGTATAGTCGGAAAAAAGGGTTACCTATGGGCTAGAGTTTTATGATATGATATTCTGCTTAATCCGTATATATTAACACCTCAAATTCAGTGAGGAGAAGACTTACTCTTATTTAACACAATATTTAAAATCCGCTATTAGCGACTGAATAGGTCGGTGTGAACCAAAGAGAAGAATGTTGTTTCTCCTGGTGTTTCCAAGAACCCACAAAAGTATCGATGTAGGCTTTAACCCAAAAAGAAATCTCTCTGGCACAATTACCAAGAGGAAGCTTAAGAATATCAATCCAAGTGGCATCTCTTATATCTCACGAAATGAATCCCAAAATGTAAGCTGGTAACAGAAACAAGTCTTCTGAATGGGATGTTCTTTTCCAGTAATTGACTCAAAAAATGTCACCTGATACTACGGCGTGATCCGATTTGTCAAGAGGACAGAGGTGCGGTATTCGGCAACAGCTAGAACAGGAGATAAGAAACAAATCAAGTAAAGAAGCATGTTAATTAGATATATTAGGAAAATGTGTTAGAAAATCTACCATTGACTGAGAGACTGAGCAACTCAGCAAAATCACATTATCTACTTTTATTTTTCCCGAGCGCCTATTGCGACACAGTCAGATAAATGGCAATATCTATTTGAACCAGTTCCTATGGTACTGTACTTATATGATTAATCATGTCCGAATACAAAATTTAAGTAAAAAACACTTTTGTTTACCTACCAGGTTAGAGTGGGTACTGCTTTAGCGAAGGAATCAGTCTAGAAAAAAAATTCAAAGCTGTCAATAAGGCAACAGATAAGTCATTGCTTTATTTTTCCAAACAATTCTCGAAAACGGCCTCCAATCGGTTGTGAACTGGGGCAGGAATTGGCTGGTGAACTTTAACACCTCAAAAACAAAACTGCTCTCTATTAATCACCACAGAGATCCTTCCCTGAACCTCCCCATTACAATGTCTGACGGTCAACTTCTCGAGAGCACCTCTTTGCGGCTGCTCGGTCTCACATTGACTGCTGACCTGAGATGGAACAAATACATTGAGTCAATATCTTCGTCCACCGCAAGGAAAGTTGGCTCCATGTGCCGCGCCAGAAAAATTTTCTCCACGGAATCGATCCTTCAAATCTACAAATCAACCATTCGCCCTTGCATGGAGTATTGCTGCCATATATGGTCTATAGCCCCTTCTGTTTGCCCCGGGGTTCTTGATAAGATCCAGAGACGGATATGCAATATAATTGGCCCTGCTCTGGCATCTCGTCTACAGTCACTTTCTCACAGACGCGCCGTCGCGTCACTGTGTCTTTTTATACAAGTACTTTTATGGTAATTGCTCCGATGAGCTGCTTTCGCTGCTTCCTGGTCTTCATGAATTCAAGCGTCCTACTAGGCTGGCATCCCGCTCTTACACTTTCACTGTTGAAACAGTTAAATATAGCCGTCTATTATACTCCAATAGCTTCATATCTCCCACCTCTCTCCTGTTGAACTCCCTTCCCTTTTTCTGTTTCCCTGATAGTTATAATCAATCGACATCTCCAGTTGCCTTGATCTATCCATTATCCTTCTCCTCATCCTTTCCTCTATCACTCCTATCTGCTCTCGCTCTAAGTCCTCTGTAACCCCTTGAATGTTAGTAGCTTCCCGCCTTGCTTGGGGTTAAATGTTTAAAAAAGAATAGAAAATTATAATGGAAAGTCAGAAATTACGAGGGTGGGTTGAAACATTCATAAGTTGACAATGAAAAGTTGATGCTAGAGCTGTGAAATCTTGCATGCATTAATTTCAATTGTACTTATTAATAACTGCATTGTGTATTTCTACGTAAATTGATCTGTCATTGTTCAAAGAAGACGTTAAAAAGTAACTCATAGCGACTTCTCTTGAGAATAGACGAAATTTGACTCCGTTGTGTTATCAAGTACCTAGAGGAAAATTGTGTTAGCTCCTAAGTTCATTCAAGCTGACATGGTTTCTACATTCGAGGAAGAAGATTCATCTTTATCATCAGGGCAAAAGTGATCAACTGAATTTAAGAGTGGAAAAAGAGAGTTTTGAACATGAATCAAGATCTGAACGTCTTGAAACTGTTATTACCAAGGAAAATATTGATCTTGTTCACGACATAGATGACTGACGATTGACTAAAAATCAAATAAGCGATATTATTTTCATATCCCCTGAGAGATTTGTGAATATTATTTTGCAAACTGAATTGTTATAACGAAGAGTTCTACTTGTGTGTGGCATATCTGACACCTGATCAAAAGCGCACCAAACTGATCCCATCATGAGAAAATTTGACATTCCTTGAAGCAGATCCAGCTGGTTTCCCTGAATATTGCCTATCCCAGGACGAGTGTTGGGTTCATCCTGTTGAGCTAGAGAGAATCCATGCAGTAGGAACATCTTTCCTCATATGCGGAGAAGGTGATGGCCTCGTTTTTTTTGTAATGCTAAAGATATAGAGTTTATTGACTATCTTCGAAAGGGCCACACAATCGATAGCGAGCACAATAATAACGCACGGAGGCAGTTACAAAAGGCTATAAAAATCAAAACATCCAGGAAGACCGATGAAAGCAGTCCTGTTTTATCAGGACAATACTCCGAAAGACATGTCCTTAGTTACAATGGCTGCTGTGCATGATTGTGGCATGAACTGGTTGATCTTTCTCTATTTTCTCTTCACTTGACATTAATCAGTTCCCCATCATGAAAAAAAAACATACGGCGGGAAACCAGTATCGCCGTAATGATGACGTCATATCTGAAGTTGATGGCTTTTTTCGCCAGAAGGATGAACATTCTCCTTTGCCTCGTCAGATGTTACTTTATTTGAACAGAAACAATTAATAATTGAAATTAATGTATGCAAGATTTCACAGTTCTAGCATCGCCATTTCGTAGCCAGTCTATGAATATTTTGGCTTAGCCTCATAGAACGAAAATTTTGATTTGGAGAACCATTTTGCCTATGCCGTAAGTGACATGGCCATGTTTTTGGCTATTTTATCAGATCTTGAGATATATAATTAAATGAAACTTATTAATTGATAGAAATTATACTCCCCTGAGTAAAAATCAGACAACACATTAGAAAATAGCAAATATCAATATCTAATGTAAACATAAAATACGTAAAATAAGTATGGCGTGTTCCAAGTGATTTTTCTCGAATTCTAATAGACACGAATAAAGTTAGTTTTTTTTTTTTTTAGAAGATTTACATCATCTTGAGGGACAATCTAGTTTGTCGATACTAAAACTTTAATACATTTTTAGTTTGATATTCATTAAAAGTGTCTGGAAAGTTTAAATAAATATGCATATATTCAAATTTACAAAAATGATCATATCAAGGAGATATATGCCTAAGTTTTGAGTTCAACTAATTCCTGTTTCTCTGACAATATGTAGAGCAACCAAGCAAAATGTTGAATGTATTCGTAGGTGCTTCATAGAAGAAGATCATATTTACTTTCATACCTATCTGAACTTATAAAAACCAAACGTTTCTTAATGTAACCATTCTCCCAAAAGCTCAAACGGGAAGCAGTCATTATCATACTTGGTTGAAGAGATTATTTTACTTTCATGATGATGGAATAAGTGTTAATAATGTGTTATCTTGAAGCATAGGCAAACCATGATCCAAAGGATTTATTGGGCTTTTTGATCAGGTGATGCTGAATGAATGTACTTTCAATGTATAACTGTTATGCGAGTAGATATATAATTCATGTAAGTTTTTTGACTCTTTAATAAGTTGTTTCGCCGGTTTCCTCACGTAATGACTTCTTAAGCGCAAGATGTTCTAGGGAAGAGGGAAGTTGCTACAGTAGCAGGTTTAAAAAAAAACAACAAAAAAAAACTTTTTTTTTATTTAAATATAAAGATTTGGCCTTTCAAAATATTTTTCTGAGCTCTTTTAGTAAGAATGTCCGGACGTCCATATATGAGAACCCTTCTAGCATGGACAGGTAAAAGCACTTGTTTTTTTATCAATCTTTATCGCTCGTTAGACTGTTTAGCATACTTCATTTAATTAATATTATAATTGAACTACGGCAATGTTTCATTATAAAGATATATACATACACACACACACACACACACACACACACACATATATATATATATATATATGAACACACAAGAGGCATGGTGGAGTAATATATATATATATATATATATATATATATATATATATATATATATATATATATATATATATATATATATATATATATATATATATATATGCAGTATGTCGGGATTGACATTTATGTTTTCTCAAAGTGACTCACGTCTTCACTGGCTCCTACCGATTGAACTGACAAGCGAAGTTTGACCTGTAGTACATAAATTCACAACGGCAAGACTATGTTTTTACAGTGGATATCGGAGAAAACAAATCGTTGTCAATGTATGTGATATATTCACACAGACACACACACACACACACACATATATATATATATATATATATATATATATATAGAGAGAGAGAGAGAGAGAGAAAGAAAGAGAGAGAAAGAAAGAGAGAGAAAGAGAATTAATAAAAATATAAACTTTGTCACTTAAATGATTGGTGATACTTCAACCTCCCGACTTCTCGAGTTTCGCAGACCAAACCTCCAGCAATCTCTTCGTTCACTCGTCAGTATATATATATATATATATATATATATATATATATATATATATATTATCCTCGCCAATAGCATTGCTTGGACTTTCATGCACAACGCAATTATTATTATTATTATTATTATTATTATTATTTTTCAAATCCTCCTCCCCGATTTCTATAACAACCAACGTCGTGCGTTTGTTCACTTATTAAAAATAATAATATAATGCTCATTAGTTTGTTTTCCTTTTTATTAATAAAGCCTTAAGAGATCATTTGATAAAAATCGCCTGAGGAGACCGAAAGGTTGAAACCAAGGTAGCGGATTCAACTGACCTCCTGATATTTAAAGTTAAAACCTCTACATGGTCATTTCTACTTTTATTTTATTTTTTCATACGTGTATTGAGCACTTTTTAATACCACTCTTCCTTGGTCTGATTCAACTCTGATGCCTTATGCATTATATATATATATATATATATATATATATATATATATATATATATATATATAAACACAACGCACATGTTCTGAAGGTTGCTTTTAAGCATGAAACAGACTATCGCCGCTGAGTGTCGACCTCAGTATCCACTTTTCGATTCACATACGCTCTATCCCTGATATGACGCGTTTTATCCTGGTAACGCGTTCACTTCTAGAAAATAACCGCATGCCAGATATAACCTAAAGTGGAATTTAATAATGGATATTTCCTAATGAAACTCTGAAAGATAATATAAAAGACACACTGTCGAAAAAAAAGGCCAATAAAATAATTGTACCATTTCCTGCTATTCAGCATTGCCTTCTACCTCGTAGAGTTTACCAATTATTCATCGTAGTGAATTATGTTCTGAACACAATAACTTATATCCTCTTTGTTCAAACTGAAGACCATTGATGATTTGAACAACTGCAAGCTTCTTTTGGCAATAATGTCTTTGATTTTAGATAAGCATTGTTCAGTTCTAGCTTTGACCAGGTTTTCAATTTTATACATTATCCAAACAACACGTAAACGAGGAAAATTGACTTTATTTTGATCTTTTGATTCTCAGGTCAAGTCTCACTGCCAGTTTAGACTCGTGAGAACAAACCAAAATAACGAATAAATTCTCGACCATAACAGCTCTGAATTCTCAGACGATAAACAATAATTCAATACTTGTATACGTCGTGTCACTTCAGCTCTTCATATCTTCCTATCTTTTGCTGTTCATTAGAAATATTTGTTTTTTTATCATCGCTCCTTATCCTTTTTCCGATATCCAGTTATATAAATTCGTCAGATAGGTGGCCTCTGTCTCTTTTGTTTCTCTTGCCTTTGATGCCCTCATTTCTCTAGTCTTATATATTTTAGTCTCTTAATTCATATATCGGTGTCATTTTTGTTTATATTTTCCTTTCAAAATCCCCGTGGCTTGTGCCGTCCATGGTATTCTCAACATCTTTCGGCGATCTCGAATTTCCGTTTCCTGCACTATTCCCTTCATTTTTTGAGGAAAATCTCTAACATTGACGGCCATACATGAGGATTGATATGACATGGCGGCAGTCGAGCTCTCTTTCCACTGTTTCTAACGATATTTTTCTTTTTTCTCCACACTTTGTTTTAGTCTTTCAAATTCGGATTTTGCCAATCCAATGCCACTTCATATTTCGGTGTCATATTTTTCATACTCTGTTCAAATAATATTCAAAGTTCTAATGCAATACAGATGTTTGAAAATAAATATATCTTGTACTTATATGATTCATTGATTGGTTCGTTTAACATGGCTTATCAACGCTTTGAAGGTTATTTAAAGACAGTTTTCTTTTGAGATAATAACGATTAGCAAAACATGTCTTCTTAATTAATCCATAGCTGAGAGAGTAGAGCTGGATTCATAACTTTTTTTTTATTTTATTTGAGCGTAAGTGAATATAATGAACTTAAAGTGAATTCGAACTCGGCTCTCTAATTAATAATAATCGAACCAGTACAAGGACTGACATGAAATTAACAATTAAAAAAAAAACCCAAAACCAAATGAAAACTATAGGTAAAGATCACTTTTTCAGAGGCAGACATTCACTTCTATAGTTCATTGATAATAACAAGCTGGATTTTTTCTCTTGATGATGGCCATGTTAGACGAAACTAACCGAAGAATCTAATTTTTTTAATAAAAGAAAATATTAATATAAAACCCAGTGTGTCTGAAATTCAAAACACACACACATACACACACGTACACACGCACGCACACACACACACACACACACATATATATATATATATATATATATATATATATATATATATAGATAAGAGACGAAGATAAGCAGATCCCAACAGAGTCTGCCTAACAACTTTAATATATTATAAGTTAAATTCCAGGTGGGTAGTAACCGACCATGACGGCCAGTTTCATGGAAGTCTGACTTACTATCTTGAACTTGACTGGTGATACAAGGGTTCCTATATCACAGTAACTCAGTAACCTAATAGACATAATACTGCAACCATATACTAAACAAATTAAAAGCCACATCAGAGACGATATCCATTTCCTTAGCTGCATACCACAAAAGGTAGATCCGGGAACGCTTATGGCAACTTTTGACATCAGTAGCCTATACAGTAACATACACAATGAACTAGGAAACAAAACGATCTCATTCTGGATTGAAAAACATCCAGAAATACTACATTCAAGATTCACTAAAGAGTTCATTATCGATAGTATAGACCTAATTCTAAATAACAACACCTTTGAATTTGACAACAAAAACTATATCCAAACCCTAGGTACTGCAATGGGAACAAAAATGGTACCAACATATGCCACCCTAACATTAGGTTACCTAGAAGAAAACCTCTATGAAAAGATAGAACAAATATATGGGGCATATATAAAAACCCAATTCACTAAATCTTGGAAAAGATACTTAGATGATTGCTTCATCTTTTGGAAATCCTAATGGGGTGATATTAACCAATTCCATACACTACTTCAAAACTTACACCCAAAAACCAAATTCACGTAAGAATATAATTTTAACGAATTACCATTTTTAGATATACTCATTAGAAATAAAAACAACCACATAGTCACAGATATCTACCACAAACCCACAGACACCCAACAACCTTCATTTCAAGAGCTATCACCCAAAAAGCTGTCTAAAATCCATCCCCTATTACCAAGAACGTAGAATTTGTACAATAGTGACTGATAAACATCTCCGAAAAATCCGCTTAGAACAACTACATAAAACTCTCAAAAAACGAGGCTACCCCACAACACTAATAAACAAAAGTATTGAACTCGCGAAAGAAATTCCTCTAGACCAACTTAGAAATAAAAAGAAACGTAACGTCGAACAAACTCTAGCATATGTCTCAACATACAACAAAAAACAATCCAGAAATATTCACAGAAATTACAAAAATCTAGACTTACTTAGCAAGAATAATAAACTGAATAATATACTAAAAACAAGCAAAATAATTAAAAGCAAACGCCAATCTAGAAACCTAAAACACATATTAACCTCATCCAAATTTAACCAACACACAATATGGGAGTCACAAAATGCAACAAAAAAAAGATGTGGGGTTTGTGACATTTATTATAGAAGGAAATTCCTACACTTTTGAAAAACCAAAAAACATTCACAATAAATAAAAACTTAAACTGCAACTCCAAAAATGTAATTTATGTACTTAAATGCACAAAATGTAAGAAGTCATATATAGGCATCAGCCAACAACTGAACAACAGGGTGTCCCTACACAAAAGCAATATAAAATTGACAGACAACAGAAAACTTTTTGTATCACAACACATTTTCAAATGTAACCAGGGTAAATTTAATATCATGCCGATATATCAAACAGACAATTATTCGTACCTACAAATACAGAAAAAAAAAACATTATAAATAAATTTAAACCCGAACTAAATAGATCATAACCCCACACACAAAAACACACAACATGCACACAGGGTGACCAAATACAATGATCAAATCACTCACATACATGAACGCACGCTCATATACGGGAGACACGAGGATATATATATGTATACATACATTTATATATGTATATGCGGATGTTGACAAAACAGGGGAACTACTCACGAGCACACATCCAAAACCCACACAACTTAAGAAGTACGTGTATGTGCGTGCGTGTGTGTGTGTGTGTGTGTGTGTGTACTGGTTCCATGTAGCTTGGAAATTATGTGTGTATATATGTGTGTGTGTGTGTGTGTGTACTGATTCCTTGTGGTGGGATGGTGTGTATGTACGTATGTGTGTGTATGCGTGTATATGTACAAATGAGTTTACTAATTCCTCATAGTAAGAAAGTATATGTATGGAGGGGGAATATACGCCCGCATATATACACGCATGCTGACAGAAACACACAAAAATGGAAACAGATCTAAGAACACACAGGGGTCAGTAAAACATTAAAAGATAAAATGCCGATAAGTAATTCATCATTTCTCTTGGACCAACCTTAATTGTTTTATGACCCTTCGCGCAGAACTCTTCATTGCCAATTCAAGAAAGAAATTCGGATTACTAACACAAAAACAGAGAATGTCTCATATCGAGAATATTTAAAATTGAACATAAGGAAAAAATTAATTATTTTGAATAATATGTGGAAATCTCCGCTTTTACCTGAAGACGGTCGCGAAACGAGAAACACGTGTCGTAAAATTATATAAAACTAAGCATAATATTTTTTTCTAAATAAATCCACATTACAACCAAAAAACTTTTGCGGCACCTTTCTTCTCTTCTTTTTTAATATATATATATATATATATATATATATATATATATATATTATTCATCCATAGACAGACTGTTTCGCTGTATCACAGCTCATCGGTGTAGCTAGACATCCTATTGCCTCAAGTCAGAATCGAAACCCGGCTGATTTTTCATCACCTGAAGATTTTTTCCCTAAGCTATCAGCTCCCGTTAGACTGGAAGGTGAATTTTTCGTATTTCTTTTTGAATAAACAAACCATTGACTCAGTGTGCTCGATTCTTAGAAAAGCGTTGCATTATCGATCTATCTATCTATCTATCTTTATATATATATATATATATATATATATATATATATATATATATAAATATCTGTGTATGTGTATTAAATATCTTTTTAACACTATTTAAGAAAGAGTACTCTTATACACACATATATATATATCCATAAGAAAACCAAAAATAATGATAAAAATACAATCACTAGCATTATAAGCATACGTAAAAATTCGCTGCACAAGTTTCCCCAGAAAAGTAGAACAACAATAACCAATTGAATGCTTTAAGTGACTTATATGGCGAGCGACTTCAGATTTTGGATTAATATTGGTCAACAAAGAAACAAATATCGAAAAAATATATAGAAAGAAAAGACAGACTAATGATGTATGTATTGTGTATTCATTGTATACATATAAATGATTATTAAAAACAATCTCTCTCTCTCTCTCTCTCTCTATATATATATATATATATATATATATATATATATATATATATATATATATATATATAATTAGATACATGTCCAGCAAAGTTATCAACGTTAATTTTCGAAAAAAGTGTCAATGACTGATAATATCATATACCTGCTCGGTATACACTCTGGTAACGATGTCAAATTTTATTTTGTTTCCACAGAAAACTTTTGGAAATTTCGTTTCTACCATCAACGAATGAGGTCACGCAATGTAAAATACATGAACAGAACTGCTTTCGCCAAACATTTCTGGCAATGAAAGAACGAAGGTAATCCATCCATTATGACGTGGGATATTCTAGCAAAAGCTGCAACTTACTGTGGAAAACGCGATAGATGTCAATTATGCCTTGCTGAAAAATTAGTTATCTTCAAACACTTAAGTAACCCTAACTTATTAAACATTAGAATGAATTGGTGGTTACGTGTAGGCATAAATATAAATATATGTTGAAATACCGTAATACAGGTTGATTTTTAATTTTTAATGTAAATTATGGTATTTCGCTGTTAGGTTTTTGTAGTAGGAGATTCCGAAGTCGTCTGGAGGCCGTGATTGACGCTAATGGCAATTTTATAGAATAAATTTTCTATTCCTTTATATTTTAAACAATATTTGTGCAATATTGGTAAATAAATCTTTTAAATGAGATGCCAGTGTTATTTTCATTTTTGCGTAATTTAGACACACAATTCATCCATTGCACCCGATATATATATATATATATATATATATATATATATATATATATATATATATATATATATATATATATATTTCAAGAGGATATAATCCAGGTAGAACTCAATGTCCAGGACAGAGTAAGAATATAATATAAAAGACTCAAACGCTAATTTTCCATGGTTATAATTTATTACATTGGAATCGTAGTCACGATCAATTCATCAGACCTACTAAATAAAAACCCTTTTTGAATTTGTAGGTCTGATGAATTGATCGTGTTTACGATTCCAACGTAATAAAATATAACTATGGAATTTTATTTCCTGAGCCTCTTATATATATACATATATATATATATATATATATATATATATATGATTATTTATTTAGAAAATTTATAACATAAACATGTTATAAAATCACTACAAAAATAGCCATTTTGTTTCAACACTCCCTGTGTCTCATCAAGTGATGATGTTGAATGCAAAACAAATGGTTTGAGAAGTTTCAAGTTCGTTAACGATCTTTCACAAGGGGAAAACCTTGTTCCAAAAGCTAGAATGACCAATCAAAATACAAGTATAGGAAAATTCAAAAAGCCTGACAACGAAGTCATGTTATAATAGCTATTCAGATCGTTAAAATACGGGTAAAATAAAAAAAAGAATTTATTCTAACCAATAATTATTAAATTATATGATATTAAAATTAAAAACTGCCAATCCTAAAATCCAAAGTAGATAGATAGATGGTAAAAGAGAGAATAAGAGAAGAAAGAGCCTGAAAATAAGAAATTGCACTGAATAGGGTGATTTCATGGAATATAATTTTTGATATAGAATACCCTAGATGATAGTTCATACAAAATTTGTATGCTCATTTTAACATGATAGCAATATCATGGCACATTTAAGCACACTTTATTGTCTGTGACTTTTCGTTTAGCTCATCCAAACGAATCACTAGTGGTCAACGAACCAGGCGCCTGCCAGGGGCGGCTTTCAATGAATTCATTTCCGTTGGCGCTGAAGATGAAACTGACGAATGACTCCGAACAATGTCATGCCACAAGCGAATAAATCTTCAAATGATAATCGTAAATGATCATATTTTTAAAAAGGTCAGTGTCAGAAGCCATTTTTATTGAGTTATTCCTATAAAGCTTTTGAAAGGATTTCACTGCCATAATAATCATGTCTAGATGAATGTTTCTGTATATAGACCATAGTTTGAATTTATTTCATATTTTTATTCCTTTTTTTCTGGCTAATGGAGTCTACGAGACTCTTTCCCAACTAATTCTGAAAACCTTTTTTTTTTTTTTAATCATCGAATTGATTTTGGGAAGTTAGACCGAAACTTTTTATCACTTCTATATATAGTGACTTATTTCATGGAATATCTAAATTATCTATTATATCAAACATTTTTCTTAGATCTTTTCTTTTTTTCTTTAGCCTCTTGATTCCTTGGGGAACATAGTGCCGCAAAACCTCTCCAAATGACACGATTCCGGGCGATCTTCTTCAGCTCGGCCTATGTCATGCCGTCTGCTTTCACCTCTGCGTCAACATTTCTGCGCCAAATCTATTTAGGTCGATCCACTTTTCTCTTCCTTAATATATTCCAGTCAGGGGCCTGCCTAGTGACACAGGAAGCAGACTTGCAGAGTGTGTGGCCGATCAAGCGCCATTTCCATTTCTTGATGTCAATCTCAGATCAATGATTACGAATGGTTTTAAATGAATTTTAAAGAAAACACGCTTATTAAATCGTATATGCTCTTGCTACATAATCAGAAAGAGTACTAATAAACAAAAAATTAGGCTATTTAATCATAACATAATCAATATGTTGGCTTTCCAGTCTACATTAAGCAAAACGTATGAAAGGAAAAAACTTACTATATTAGAAAGTGTGATAATGATGGACATGAAAAGTATACTGGCGCTACATAATCACAGAGAATACTAATAAACAAAAATAGTACCATTCCCATTTCATGCAATTGGACTGAGAACTTCTACGTGTACAATAAATAAAAGTATTATGAAAAGCGAGAATTTAGTTTTCTTTTCCGCGTGTAAGATTTCTAGATTAGATTATTTTCCCACTTTAGAAAATGTTATCCTGAGCCCAGCTAGAATTAACAAGGCTAAAAATTTTTTTTTTTTTCACACAAAATATCTACAGATCGAAATAATTTGAGGATTTTCATTATCTAAATTGAACAATGACAGATGTTTCACGGAGAAAGTTTAAAGTGTTAACGTTTCTAAATATCACATTTATTCACTGTCTTGACAATGATGAGCATTTTATTTGTTGAATGTTTTATAGACTTTACATTCACCGTATGACCGATTCTGCTTAAAATGATTCAAATCATAATACGAACATGTCTATGTTCGTCGCTTTAAAAGTATTACTGTAATAATTATTCTAGAAAATTTTCAGTTTGTTTTCTTTTATTTACTATACATTTGAATGGTCACATATTCTTACGTGGGGATTATTACTGGAGATAGGATAGCACCATATATCCGAAGACTCACTGCACCATATATCCGAAGACTCACTCCATCATCGCTTTTGCCTGGAGATTGAATGATTCGTATTTTACGGCTTATCTACCCTTTGCAGTTTATTTAAAGCCAGGGAATATAATTAGATCGTTAGAATATTTTTTGGAGATAATAAGGATTTACTTACTAGCTGAGGGAGAAGAGGTGGATTCATGCCTTTTGCAAGGGTATTTGCGCATAAATAAATATTACAAACTAAATCGAAATTCGAACTCGTCTCTTCGAATAACAATTCGGAGCTATTTTCTATTACACCATCCTCACATCCAAACTTATTGCAACTGGTATCCCCAACCAGGCAACTTTTTGCCTGGAGTGTTTCATCTTTTTTTAAATTTTTAATTCATTCATGTTTGTTTTTGGTGTTTTCATATGCTTACAAGTTAGGTTTCAGCTGTGTCCATGAACGTAGCAACTCATGTTTTAAAGACTTCTTACTTGTTTTTCAGTTTCGTTCGTATTCTCGCCATTTTGATTTGTTACAGCTGTATTCACAAGTCTGCAATTCAAAAGTCTACAATCATCCTTTACTTGTTTACAACAATCACAGCCATTTAAATAATGTGTTCAATTTGGTTCTCGAGACTATTTTGTTGGTTCTTTATTTTTTCTACGCAGGAATCTGGTCTCTGCTTATGGCATGAATGCTTATATATTACGAAAAAAATTGCTTTTGTCTAGATAAACTTATAGACCAATAATCAACCTAGGGGCAAAGCGTTTAGCCAGCGTGAAGCAAATTTCTCCCTGTGACGAAAAAAATCGGTAAATGTCGTGTGGGTAGGACATTGTATAGGAATTTGGCGAAAATATCTATTATGTTATTTATACTTTCGGCCGTTTTCAAAGAAAAGATAGAACATTGAAATAACCAGTATAGAATTAATGTACTTACCGGTCTGAAGTTCAAAATGAACATGGGGTTACATGCCATGATTTTGAAATATATATTATGTTCACGTCGCTAAAATGACCATATAGTTCAAAAGCATTTTAATACTTGCAGGCCGAAATTATTGATAATGTGTCATCGCCCTTTGAAGCTTCCAAAATGTATAAATCACTCAAGGTGCCTGTTTGTTAAACTGCATTTGACCTGCAAAACATCGTGGTCATCAATTTTTCTTCGTAACATTCATGTAGAGCTGTAACAACTACCGCCTTCTTCATGGAGTTTGTCGATATTCCGTGAACCCGATCTAAATATCTAACACTCCATTAGGTTTTTTTTTCAAAACTGACATATCCTTGGCATTTCAGTTCTGAATATACTTTTATGGGAAATGAACGTTTATGTCTCCTCACATCTTCCTATGCACTATCGTTCTAATCTATTTTTGTCCACTGACTACCCATCGTAGTTTCCGCTTTAACATCCTTTTACACAATCTCGTTAGATAGGCTAATCGATGTATCACTTTATCCCACATGCTTTAAACATAACCTGACTATGCCAAAATCTCATATTTTTCTTAGTTCATGTTTCAGAGAAATTTCTATTAATTGCTTGTAATTGTAACTGCAGATGACTTTTATTTTTGTTTAAATTTAATTTCGTTACACACATATTCCATCCATGGTATTCTCAGCATCCTACTGTAGAACAACTTTTTCTGCTGCCACAATTCATCTTTAAATCTGTGGCAAACATTTCAAAAGTAAGTGCCATACAAGCGGCTTGATATTACACAACTATACAATAATATATTCCTTGCTTCTATGGAAACTTTTCTGTATCTTAATGATATGTTTAGGTCTTGAAAGTCTACTTTACCTATTCCAATGCGCCTTAGAATTCCTGTTATATTTTTTTTGTTTTCATTTATAATATTTAATCTAAAGCTAAGCTCTGTACTTACTTGATTTCGACGTCTTCAATTCGTAGCTCTGATCATGGGTTGTCTCCCTTGTTAACTGCTATCTATTCCGTCTTTTTACACTAGATAATACTTTTTCTTGCATTCATTTACTATCTTGTTTAGGGTTTCTCTCAGTTTTATTTGTATGTCCGACATAGTATTGAAATGTGCTCTTACCCTATAATCATAACAAAACCCTCCACCGTATTTGATATTGGACATTCAATCAAAATTCTTGACTATAGAAGTGTCAGATATTGTCTACTGCTAAGAGATTGATCAAATAATAGTCCATTTTAATCGATGTTTGTGCACTAATCACCCGTGAATCTCTCAGACAGTGCAGCTACGCGATACTTTCATAACTGATTATTATGAAGCGTGTTGTACGAGGAAGAAGGCATAGCAAGCTACGTATAGACGAAGCGTTAAATTCGATCGATTTTGTTGGTATTATTCAAGTCAGGATAACAGCAGGTAATTGAATAAACGTGATTCGAAGAAACATAGTTTTGTCTTGATGTTGTGTGTGTTTTCTTTTCGTAACGTTCTTTCTTTTTAATTCTATAACGCCATTCCAAGAAGTCTAGTGAAGAATGGTCCGGACTATCACCCGCAGACTTCATCTGTTCAATTTCATATTTACACATTGTTCTGAGAAAACGGCATGCATGACATCCACATGAGAGTCCAAATTTGACAGATTTAAGAACCGATTTAGTTTAATGTTTTCGTTTTCTAGCATCTCGTTTGGTAAATCTAAATATAGGCTTTTATGTTAAATTTCATTATATTTGTACTAAACTTGTTATTTCTGATCAATACACCGAGGAATTAGAAATGTATGCTACTTATGAATTCCATATTCTGTATTTTTATATAAAAAAAATTACGAGAAATAACAGTATGTTACTGAATATTTAAACAAAATGTAACATTTATTGTAAATGAATAAGCAGATGGGCAAGTAAAGTTAATAACAAGAGAAAGGAAGGAGAAACTGAATTTAGCGATAGTTCCCACATTTACAGTCTATTCTGCTTCCATGAATTAGATTAATTCCGAAAACAGGATCAGACAGAACGATCATTATTTTAAAACTGTGAATTCCTTTATTTGTCTATAATAGTGTTTGCAGTTTAATACAATCTGTTTGCTACTCATAGGCTTTTTCGAATAGGGTACCAATAATACTAACAGAGCATGGGGGCTTAAATTTAGGTTGGTATTAAAGATACATATGATGTAAGCAAGTTAAGGGCCACTCAGCTGTTCAAGCGCTTTTGAGCTGCGGTGCATTCTGATTGAAAAAAATATGCTGAAAGCCATTCGTATCACAGTACGGCAGTACAGTATCAATACAATTTGTTCAAATACAATTGCGCTCGTGCTAAAACGTCTTTCAGCTGTTGTTATAACGCACTTCGTGACGCTTATAAGTAATGCTTCGGCAACTTGCCGTGGCGCCTTTATTACTGAAAACT
Source organism: Acanthosepion pharaonis (assembly GCA_903632075.3). Taxonomy (NCBI): domain Eukaryota; kingdom Metazoa; phylum Mollusca; class Cephalopoda; order Sepiida; family Sepiidae; genus Acanthosepion; species Acanthosepion pharaonis. Next base: position 658,764 of record CAHIKZ030003802.1, read on the forward strand.
GACTCCAAACAGCTTCTTTCTCTTACATCTAAAATGAAGTTCTTTATTTATAGCTATGAACTAGTTTATATGGTAACCTGGAGTGTACTATTTACTCTACAATATCCGCTTTTAAGTTTGATACATTTTATAAATGTTTTATTTTTTATTAATATTACCATTTCCCCTCCTGCTTCTGGAGAATTCGCCAACGTACTTGATTCTGTAGCGTTTCCGAATCCACTTATTTCTTCCCTACGCTTTCTTTTTTTGGAACTTGTTCTTGTAGGTTTCACGAATGGTTGTAGTGATGGCACATCGAAAACATCATATAGCATTTTATCGTTTTTTTTCAACGTTTCAGGTCTTTCATCGATTAACCCATTTTCAGCTGATTTTGGTTCCTTTTATATTTAAATCTTTTTCCTTTTGCCATGTAAATCCACTTCCCGATTCTTACCGATATTATGCCGTTTTTCCACGTTACTTTACCTTACCCATATGCTCTATAGAACACTTTATCGCCGACATTGAAACTTTTGGTGTCATTTTTTATCCGTTCATGGTTTTTGCTTTGGTAATTTTAATTTTCTAGCAAACATTAATTCCGCCAGCCCCATGCTTGATGGTATATTGGGGTTAGGTTTTACAAGGTAAACTCTCAGGAGATTTTGAAGTTCTTCCTCATTTACTTTTTTTAAGATTTGCTTTCTTCAACGCTCTTTTGGACGTTCGCAAAAACCGATCCGCTTGTCTGTTCAACATTGGGTGATACGGCTGGGTCGTAATATGTTCAATGGAGAACATCTTAAAAAGTCTTTGAATTCGTTGCCCGTGAACTGCGTTCCGTTTTCAGAGATTATGGTATCTGATATGCCATTTCTCGTAAACAGTTCATGCAAGAAAATTCACTGAAGATTTTGGATCTTTACACTTATAGATTTTCGGCCATTTAGTGAAACTATCACCTACCCCAAGATAATAATCAAATGTATATTCACTCTTGTCTACGGTGTGCTTGTCTTTAGCCAAGGTTCTATCTTTATGGTAGGTAGTATTGCTGCCAGAGCACCACCCCTGCATGCTTTTTTCAATATCTTTGTCCATTCTGGTCAAATATACGAAACTTCTCATCAGAGATTTAATTCTTGAAACACCAGGATGTCCGCTATGAAAATCCTTCAAAATTCGCTTCTGTAATACAATATGGATTACAACTCTTTGCCCGAACATTACATAGCGAGTAATAATTTAAATCTGGATTTATTTCTTTGTTACTTTTTTCAATTTTTTTTTTTTTTTAATATTTTTGCAAAAAAACACGGTATTTTCCGCTATTTCTTTTATTTCTTCCAAGTTAACTCTCATACTACATTGCACAAAATGTTTATTTCCATTTAGCGTTTTAGTGCTGCAATAACCGTGTCCTCAAATGGTTCCGTATTTTTAGGTATTAATCTTTATAATCCATCCATATCTCCTAATATTTTAGACGGTTGGTACTCTATCATAGAATCATAGTTTAATAAGATGCTACCCTAGCGTTATAGCCTATTAGCCGTAGGTGTAGGTATACCTTTCTTTGAACTATATATTGTTAATAGAGGTCTGTGCTCTGTTTGTAACCTAAACTTTCTTCCATGAATAAATTATTGAAATTTTTTCGTGCAAGCAGAATTGGTAAAGTCTCTATTTTTATCTATCGATACTTTTTCTCTGCTGGTAGAAGCGATACTGTAGATTTGTGTTTTTCTAGTACATTCGCTTTCCTGAATTTTGTGTTTCATACTTAGAATAGTTTGGCAATCGTCCTCTATTACCTGCAATATAATATTACTGCTATAACGCGCTTCGTATCGCTTATAATATGAGTAATGCTCTGCCAGCTTCCTGTGAAGCTTATATTACTTGAAGATGGACTCCAAAAGGCTTCTTTCCCTTATCTCTGACTTCGAGCTTTATTTATAGTTATGGACTAGTTCATTTTGTCACCGGAAGTGTATTATTTACTCCACAACGAGCTTTTAGTTAATTTCAGACGCTTCAGCTGAAAATTAATTTCAAATTCATAACATTTAACAAAATTGTGAGTTTGAAATTAGGCACTAAACAGTATAACATTTTCACCAGGTATTTTAGCTTTCTACCTGCTTTCCTTGATACGGCAAAGATGATCAAAGGTACGATTCACATCAATAAAATTTCGACAGGATTCTTTCAAACTGTCTAACAGATATCAAAAGATTGATTCGACGACAAGAAAAACGCAGTTATATCATGTTAACTTATTTTCCGTCGTAATGTTGTGTATAAATTTCTTCCTCTGGGAATTATTCTTGGTTTGGTTTTGCAATATGACTTTATATGTTCTCCTTTCATTTTTTTGATATTTTAGTTTTGTTTTTTGAGTCCATCCCCTCCTCTCATTTTATATTATCCATAGATGTATTCAAATTTTAAGATCATGAAATTCTTATGTCATGCGTTTTGTAGGTACCCTGCATGTATGAGGTATTATGGTATATGGAGGGTTGAATGACGACGGATAAGTTCTTTTGGTGAATGCGCAAATTGTAACGAGTTAATAGGTCTGATTTGTTAGATATAGGATAGTAAGTCACGGTCAGCCTCAACCCATTTCCTACTAACGGCATTTTTAAGTTTGGTGAGTGAACGTGAGTTTCTGCTGTTACGAAGTAAAGATTGGATTTCTGACTCCGTTTTTTTCATTAATACATTGCCTTCTTGACAGTTTACTACAGATTTGCGATTGAATTTAGTGCTGGCACAAGTATTTTTATATTTCTACTGACCTCATTGCTTGATAACCAAACGATTTATACAAGAAAAAAAACTTATACGAATGGGATTGCGAAATATATTGAGTAAATAGATTTTAAATACAGAATATATCCTTGTGCAAATTAACTGAATCAACCGCTTTAGTTTCCTTTCTTTCCCTATACAGTCAGTTGTAGAACACCATATTGACAGGGTGTAATCGATTTCTGTTTTTCCGTCAGATTAGGTTATTTGCAGTGGTGAATATGAATCTATTTTCAGGGTGTGTGATGAAATTTGTTTGGCCTTGAAGAATATTACGTCATCCGTGAGTGCATCATATTTTTCACGCACAGACACTATTGTTTCGATTGTCGTTTAGTTGTCCCACGGCCATTGAAAAAATACTAAACATACTAAAATTTGTAACGCTGAATGAGTACACTGGCATGCCTTACAAGTGAGTAAATCAAAGTACTAGACTGGTACGGAAATCGAGAATCTTTGATTAATCTGTAAGGGACGACATAGTGGAATGGACATACGAACATGTACACTGGGTCATGTTTCATTGAAAAAACAGGAATGAAATTAAATAATAAAGGAATTATTTCTTTTGTTTCAATTCAGGGTGTAAATAGGTTAATTAAAGCAGTATTTAAAAATATTTTTTTTCGGGGATGATCTGTTGCCGATGGAATTCACAGATTATTTTCGATCTCTTAAGAAGGTGGATTTGGGTGATATTAATTCTGAATTCATGGCTGTTACCACGTAAGCAGATGAATTTCTTTTATACGTGTGAAAATACCTAGCATGGTACTATTTCAGCCGCAACTTCCACGATGTCATTGCACCAGGATCAAAATGTGTATGTGTTGAAGTAATTCCGAAATATTTGCTAAAGAAACATATTGCTTCAGAAAAATCATAGCGAAAGGATTTTATAGAATTGTACGTGATATTCCATATTACAAGAGAAATATTTAGGTACTATTAATAAATTTTCCGCACTAAAATCAACAGTCTCATATTCCAACAGTTGATATGATCTTCGCTGAAAGAGGCTTCGTCCTAAAGATGCAGACAATTCAACCTTCCTTTTAGATTTCAGGGCCTTACATTTCCTAGATTATACAAATACAACCCAAAACAGGTCTGTGGTCAACCTTAGCATCGTGACATCATGATTTCTGTACGGTCAGGGTTATATCGGAGGTTCAAATGTGTGATATCCACATAATCAGTCTCTATTCGTCTCAGAAAGAAAACAGGTTGAATACTGCATATGCGGTAGCATTATAAGTATATAAGATAATAAGGCTACTTTATTTTTTTTGCAAATATATGTTTTTGCAATGTCTTATACCTAGTACACTGACACGCACATACACACTCATATAGATACAGACACACAGTCACACAAACTAACAGACACATTATCTATCTATCTATCTATCTATCTATCTCTCTCTCTCTCTCTCTCTCTCTCTCTACATATATATATATATATATATATATATATATATATATATATATATATATATATATATATATATATATGACAGGTTAAAGGACAAATAGGAAATATTTCTAAATCTAAAACCTTCTGTTTTTATTGAAACCTCACCAGAGAATTCACATGGAGGAAAAGAAAAATACTGTTATTTTTTTTTAATCTTTGTTTTGATTGATTTTCATAGTTCAAGTAGATTTCATGTAAATTCGGTTTGTCAAGAAACTTTCTTGTGTATAATTTATATGTGTAAGTGTATCATAATTTTGTTTTGTCTATGCGGAATTTAAATGGAAATGTATATATATATATATATATATATATATATATATATATATATATATATATATATATATATGTATGTGTGTGTTTGTGTGTGTGTGTGTGTGTGAAAAGTGTATATAAATATAAATAAATATATATATGTATAATTATTTATATATTATATGCGCGGTACTTATTTTATTATTCTCCCACCAACATTACAAATCACTAATAATAATTTACAATAAATATTAACCACTTATATTATTATTGCCATCAACCCCCTTACATATTACTATCACACCATATCTACCATTACCATATAATCCTGCCATAATTTTTAATGTACACTACCCCCTCTCCCAGCATATTTAATACCACCATTAACATAACCAATAAGTATTACAAACTGAAATTTCTACCAGTCACATATACACAGTCACAAAAAACAAAAAAAAACAAAAAATCAAAAAAAAAAAAACAAGGGAATTACCAGCTTTAATATTATAACCATAATAATTTTGTAAATTAAAAATTGAAAATTATAGCAATCTTCAACTACCATAATTTTACACCGAATACCTATTATCAGGATTTATACCAAAATAAATTAATACATATAACAAAATAAAATAAAATACCAACAACCACTTTTTAGTTCAAGCTGCCACCACTAACTACCACCACTATAATTACATTTATGGTTTTATCATTCTCCCACCACCGTTACTAATCATTCCTACCAATTTACAATTTCTACCATTTTACAATAACTATTAGCTAATTATATTATCACTGTCTCCAATCCCTTGCAACATTACTATCACATCATATCATATAGACCCATTATTAAATTAAACTACCCTCTCACCCAGCACATTAGATATTAAACATCACCATATAAATTAACCAATAAGGATTACAAATTTCTACCTGTTTCATATACACAATCACCAAAAACAAACAAATAACCAGCTATAAATATAACAAATAAACCCCCATTCTTTTTCAAAAATTTAAAAATAAATATAAATAATAATAATTTTTACCTATTATAATTTTACACAAACCCCACCACACGTATATACATACATGCGAGGAAATATTATTCAGCGGAAAAATAAATAATATGACATGTATACATTCACGAGACATTTCCGCCACACTTCCAATCTTTAAATTTCAACATTTCAACATACAAATGCGTATGTATAGACAATAACACCACCCGTATACATACATATGTCATATCCGAAACTGCACATATGTTTATATATGTATGAGTCCCGACGGACGACCAAGTATGTATATATGTCTGCATACATCGATGTTTGCGTTAGTACGATGACATAAGCGACGAAGTTTCCCCCACCACTTCCACAATAACACCAATACACGGAATCTACATTAACCCAAATTTAAAAAAAAAATGAATCAGTTTGTCTGACGATCGCTAAAGCGTGAAACCCAGGGTCACAAACTCACATCTATCCAACCAAATATATATATATATATATATATATATATATATATATATATATATATATATATTTGCGTGTCAGTGTGATTATCAATATCTGCCAATCAGTCGAATCGAATTCTTCTGCGAATTGGCAACACGTACAAAAATCCTTCTGTCAACCATCTGTCTATGGACAGTATAATTACGATGGAGAGGAAATGCCAAGATTCATTGTCTTTCAATCACAGAAAAAGCCTGGCTCTTCGTGGTTGCTGGCATCATTTTTGCTTATTTGAAGACTTGCTGATGTCGACGTGACACGACAAGAAGGAAACCTCCCTGGAGGAGGTATATCATTAAAATATCAATGTCTGTGATCGGATCCTAATCAAATATTTACTCAAGTCAATGTCAGTGCCAGACCGCAAAAACAATCCATGCGATTGATCTAAGGTCATAACACTCGAGAGAAATAAAATAACCTTACACTAAAAAAATCAAGCTTCTGGCGCCTCTTAAATGTTGGGTTAGTCTCGTTCTTGGATTTAGTGACACGATGAGTAATCGTACATAAAATCCATGTAGCAGCATGTTGGGGAATGTGACAGAATCGAAAAAAATCTCGGTCAACAACTCCTGCGTCATAGCAATTATGTAATGCCTCTGAAATAGGCGCCACCTACCATGCGCCGTCCTCTCGTTCCATGGATTCACCATCGCAGAAGAGAAATAAATGTATGCTGTTGCATTGACCGTGAGAGCCTCTGTGAAGAAGTGGCACAGTGACATGAAATGATCCTCTGATCACAGACCAATGGATTATTAATTTACTGTGTCAATTGCTAAGACATTCTTATTAGACACTTGTGTCACGTGATGTCACGGGGGATCAAATCTATGGAGATATAAGCCAAACGTTCTCACTCAGGATCTATTTATTTTAGTCCTGTGGGCATGTTAATGTAAAACTTATATCATATGTATTGTTCAAGTGAGTATCTATGTATGTATGTATATATGTATATATATATATATATATATATATATATATATATATATATGTGTGTGTGTGTGTGTGTGTGTGTGTGTGTGTGTGTGTGTGTAAAAAAAATATAGAAAATAGGAAAGAACTCGTTAGGTAAATAATCCAAAATTCTTTAGCATTTTTGTTATTATTTTTAAAAAATAGTGCTCGATACAAAAGTAGGGCATAAATATAATTAATTTAATTATTTTTTATTTTTAAAAATATGATTCCAACGCTACATAAGAGTTCTAATATTTCAAAACAAGAGCGGAAAACTTCAATATAATTATTTGAATTAAATTGAATTAAAGTACTAAGCTCTGTTCCATCTTCAAGCGAAATTTTTTTTGAATAACTTATTCCTGAAATTTACGCATTAATAATTTATTCCCAAAAAAATTTCGCCTGAAGATGGAATAGAGCTTAGTACTTGAATTCAATTTAATTCAAATAATTATATTGAAGTTTTAGGCTCTTGTTTTGAAACATGAGAACTCTTATGTAGCGTGTTGACGATTTGGGGTGCTTTACATTCGTCAGTTAGATGCACGAGCAAAGACAAGCCGATGAAGATTTTTCGCAAAAAATAATCTTTAGTGATTCAGTCCATTTTCATTCTGGTGGATTCGTTATTAAGCAGAATTGTCGCATTTGAGCTGATGAAAATCCAAGGAAAATTGTTGAAATGTCACTGAATCCACACAAAGTCACTGTTTACTGTGTATTTTAGATTGTTCATCTTTCCATGGTTGAATTTGCCAGAGACTTAAGTTGTTAAATCTGAAAGAAAAATAAAAAAAAGAATCATTAGAAGCTTAAACGTAATTCGCACTTAAAATCGGTCGAACTTATTGGAACACTCTATATGTGTCGGTGTGAGAACGGAGAGACGTAAACGTAAACATCTGTTATAATTATTCACAGAAGTGGAAACTCTGATGAGGTAGGAACGCTTAATTTGAAATTATTTAGTATAACCTTTTAAATAGCGCCAGAAATATCGGCCGCAAAGAGAAAACAAATAAACTCAAAATATAAGATTTAGCGTTCCCCCATCTTCAGCGTTTTTCCTCGATAAATAATTACGTTTATGTCTCCTCCCCACCACACTCTGCATATTTATAATCCCATCAGTAAAAGCATTACTTTAGTCCGATGTCATTATATTCGAAGATGAAACGCTTTATACAGAACATTTAAATTTAATAATTTTCATAAATAAACACAAAATAACCTCCCAGTTTCCTCAATCAGATTACTATAATTTAAATTTGTGTAGATTTCATTGACATTTTCACATATATTCATTTTATCCATAAATGTTTATTCTTAATTTTATTAAATGTTAATTTTTCAGAGAAATTGAAATTGAGCACAGTGTTTCTAAGTAAGTTCCCATAGTAACAATGTTGGTGTTGGAAATAGGCCAACAAGGAAGAATCCTGATTTTTCCATCAATCAATAGATAGATAGATAGATAGATAGATAGATAGATAGATAGATACGAACAGAGATAGATACAGAGATAGATATGAACAGAGATAGATAGATAGATAGATAGATAGATAGATAGATAGATAGATAGATAGATATGAACAGAGATAGATAGATAGATAGATAGATAGATAGATAGATAGATAGATAGATAGATAGATAGATAGATACGAACATAGATAGATAGATAGATAGATAGATAGATAGATAGATAGATAGATAGATAGATAGTCCATATGAGCAAACTTAGCTACTTAGATTGAACTGAATGTACAGGTGATAGATAATTATACACTGCGTGCAAAATTATTAACGAGATATCTTTTTTATAATATTTCAAAAACCGTCCAATCAATTCACTGAAAATTTCCACACAATGTTGGCAACACTGACCTGCGCAATCACTGAAATTACCGTACTGATCAGCGCAATGTAAACAAACTGACTGACGATATTTTCGTTTTGGTGGCGTTAAAATTAAAAAGTTATTCTTTGCCTCAGTTAAGGACAGATTGTAGGCCATATCTGAGAAGATATCTTTTTCATAACTCATATGCTACGCTTTATGAGCACGTGGCCGAAAGGTTAGAACGTTCGCATTCTGACGATGAGACCCCGGTTCGAATCTCACTATAATCAGGAAGACTTTTTGATGTTATCGGACTGGAGGAGTTCAATAACAGCATGCAGCACCTTTGGAACATGCCTGAAAACTACACGTAGGGCATCAAATTGGGTAGACGAAACCTTTGGGGGCGGTCGAAAGCTAGGCTTACGCCCACCATCTAATTTAAGTGGCTCCTGTATTTAGTGATAATTTGGTATTAGAAAGCTATTATTTTTCTGGTTACATATATATTCAAGTCTTTTCTCCTCACTTTTTACAGTAAGAATATTTTCGACTGTGATCACCAATTTCTTCATAGATTTGTGTTTTTATTTTTTTTTTAGAATTATCTGGATATTTAACAGACGTGTGCTTTTCTTCGCTGTGTTTATAGCTAAAAGAAACAATGTAATCTAATCAAAGGGAAATTGACGAAAATATTTATAACAAAATACGTCACGCAATACGACCGCCCATGAGGATAAAAAAAACGACATATTATTTGGTAAATATAGTCTTCTACTGCTTCTATTATACGGACAGGTCCCCCTAAATTTCCAGAAATTATTCTTTTACTTCCCATAGCAAAGTCACAGCAACTACAAGCAGAATGATTTTTCATTTCCATCTCGTGGTTCTGTAGTCTAGACAGTTTACGTGGCTATTATTGTATTAGGCCAAGCTAGGATGGTCACGTGTCCGGCTATTAATTGCATTGTCAGTAATGCTACAGAGGTAATGTTCAGCTTTTAAAATAGCAGAAAGGAATTGTCCAGTAGAGCGTAGAATCTCTCCTCTGTAAAGAGTTTGGTAACAACGCCTCGCCTGTTAATAATTAAATTTATAGCTTAAAGAAGGAAAATTCCTACAAACATATCTATTCATAGCCGATATCATCGATCACACAAATTTTTAAGCTTTCATTTTAAATTATCCTGATCCACAAAGAAAAGTATATTTTTGGTTTTACATCAACTAGAAAAATAAGAATATTTTAAATGACTTGATCAATAATGTCTTGCGACTATTCAAGTGGATTGCTTGTTTAGTAGATTCTTCAATATATCAATTTCTGTTGAATTATTTAATGACGAACGATTACTTGTAAATATATTTGAAACTGTATTTATCAATAATTTGTTTCTATACTTGTGAATATAGGTACCGATATTGCGCGTTCGTACTGAAAACATTGTGTTTATGCACAATTCTATAGTTATAAAGAATTGTTATGGTTACTTACATCATTTACATTATTCGGATTGTTATCCTCATGTTCAGTGCCATATTCCCAACTTTTCAGCCGTTTTACGCTCCGGCCTTCTGCAGCTGACTGGAATTTAGAGCCGAACCTTTTTTTTCGTCCACCGGGGTAGATTGTTCTAGTTTAACGTGCCACGCATCTTCAGGATGTCTCAGTTTTTTTCCCTTTCTCAACTCTCCAAGTTTGTTTCACCATTGCTTTTGTCTGGTATTGAGCTCACAACTCTATACGTCTAGTCATTGGATCTAACCAACGTCTTTATCCACTGGGCCATTCCAAACCCCAGAAGAAGACTTGTGCATACAACGGCTGAAACGTTGTGAATATGGTAGTGAAAATGAGTATAACAGTCTGAATTATGTAAATAATGTAAGTAATTACGAAGAATTCGTGTTTAAACTTGAATCTATACGTAAATATTGGTCGTGTTCATATTTGACTCAAGAGGCAGACATCGGTTTTGTTTGTATAAGAGTTTCTAGAGTTCGTGTTTATACGTGACTTATTACGCGCCAAAATCCATTGTAACGGTGGAGATCAATTTTCCCCCATTTATGGGCTAAATAGTGGGATTGAAAAAAAACATTTTATCCTGTAAGAAAATTATTAATGCAATATACACTGGCAAAAGTAAAAGAATTATGTTTCAGCTTTAAATAATAAGGACTGATAAACAAAAATACAAAAATATCCAAAAGAATCAATCAATGCTTGAAGGTTTAGGTAGATATATGTGTTCATACCTGTGCTTATAGACAGACATAGGATGCATGTATTATGAGACATAGACCGTGTTTATAGTGAATTTATAGGAAGGGTTTTTACTTGAACCTATAGATACAATTTAATCCTATTTATATTAGTGTCTATTGCTAGATATAGTTTAGTTTGCTTTGTTTTACTGCATATCAACCTAAATAAGTTATTTAATTCCAACAAGATTTTTACTGCTGATAATATTTTTCAAAAATGTATTGCTGGCAATAATGTGTTGCTGGTAATAATTTTTTTCTTCCAAATTCATTGCTGGTCATATTTTTTTTCAAAAATGTATTGTTGGTATTAAAAACTATTTTTACATTTTCATAGCGTTTTGATCCCATTTTGGTGTTAACTTTTTGCCCATAGCTGGGACACTGACAGGTGCTACCACCCCTGGTCATAGTGTACCTGGGAAAACCAGCAATTACGACATGGTTCGATGCTCCTCAAAACCTCCTGATTAGAGGCCTTGATATCGGATGTAGTTTATCATCTTTCACAGGACGCCACATTTTGTAATGGAGGGGGATCTTACTTCTCTGCAGAGGTACAGCCGGCGAATCTTGAAGCCCCAGCCGACAGGGCGAGATATAGTTTGTGTTCAAAAAAGAGTCTATGGGTTGAGAAAGTTAGTGCTTATATCTCAGTATATAGGTAGACAGAGTTTGCGTTCATACATATGTCTGTTGATGAGCATGGATCGTGTTATTACATGAGTCCTCAAAAATAAACCAGTCAGATGGTTTATTAAGGAAGAGTCTTACTGTGAAACAACTATGGATATATGTAGACTAAAGAAAAGAGAGATGACCATTAAAACAGTAGTTGCACGTACTTTATAATGAGAAGAAATTATCAGGTGGGCAAATTCTTTTGAAGATTAAATTTTGAGATCTTAAGATCGAATATAAGCCTTGGCTGAAAGAAAAAAATTCTGTTGAAAAATGTACTAAGTTATTTTTAAAAATTAAAAAGAAATGTCAAACTGATCATAAAGTTAAAATTCAAGGGTAATTTAACGTGGTGCAATGGTTAGCAACCTTGTCGCGTTTGATCAACTACGACTGGATAATAAGTTGGATCTTCTCTGGGTTCTCGATACTTTCAGCTTTGGGCTACATCTAAATTATGCTTAGAAAATCTTTTTGGAACACCTCATCATGGTGTAAGGATTAGCGGACTTGTCCCGCTACAACAATTACGATTGAAGAGTGAGTTCGATGCTCACTGTCTACTCCAAATCTTCGGCCTTGTACCACACCTACATTATGCAAACCATTTTGTGGCACCTCGACGCGGTACAATGATAAGCAAGCTTGTCCTGCTAGATCAATTACCAGCTCGAACCTCATCTGTTGCGCCACATTATTGGCTTTGTGCCACATCTAAATTATTCTCAGAAAATCATTTTGGGGCACCTCGACGAAGTGTAATGGTTAGCATAAATAATGATTTCGATTCTCACTGAGGGCTCCCATGCTTCCGCCTTGTACCGCATCTAAACTACTCTTAATCACCCTAAGTTGAAATTCAAACTGCATACGTGTTTTAATAGGACGATGAGTATATTTCCCAGTTATTTAATATGAATATGAAAAACAATAGCCAACTCAATAGAAGTTTTACGTAGGTTCTCATGAATAGACGCCTCATGGAGTGGCCTCAAATTTCCCTAGTGTATTTCAAGAACAAGCTTTCGGGATTGCCATCATATCTTGTTTTCCGGTGGTTTTAGGTTTGGTAAAAAAAAGCCTGAATATAAAGGCAGACATATTGCTGTGGACTTGTTAGGGCCAGAAATAAAGATACAAAAGAGTTAAACAAATATTTTAACAGAAACAGTAATACAAACATATACAAACAAGAGGGTTACAGCAAGAATGTCCGGACCGACTCTCAGAGCTGACTGCTGAAAACTTTACCCTCTAAAAGGCAGTACCTGCTCCTATTTATAGCTGGGAGAGTCCATGTGTGCGTGGGTAAATTACCAAACACATATTTGAACTCGAATGGGCCTGAGATGGCTTAGTAATATATTCGTAATAGTAATATTAATAACTATAAGGAAATATTTAATATTCATAAACCTAGTAGTCAGATATGTTGGAATTTATACAATCTTTCTCTTTAAACTGTTTTTTTAATGAAAGGCTTTCTCATCTCCAGTAGCTGTTATCGCTCTTTCCAGTATTGATGATTTTTCCCGTTCTAACCATCTATTTGAAGTGGTGTGAAACGATGACCTCTTTATTATGTCATTGTTTTCACTTATAGATACAAGTGCTATCGGTTTTAGATGTTGATGCTGTTAGTAGTCATCAAGCGAGGTGGGTTCAATTATTTACTTTGTTTGTGATTCTCTAGCGCCAGTTCACAATGTTGAAAGAAAGATATACTTTGCTATAATCCTCAGCCTTTATTCGCTCAAAGTGTTTTTCACCATTGACCCTAGGAAGTTCTTGTATAGAACTGACAGTTTAGATGTTTCTGAACGGGTTTGGGGCCATGCATGTCATCCATATAAAAATCTTCATCCAGCGAGGCTATTTGGATAAAAGTTTTTAGGTTGATATTTTGTTTCCTCAGCAATTTGCAGAGCTGGCTGATAATAAATCAGGCACAGACTTACCTTTATACAATTTCCTTTTCTACTATATTTGATTTGCTGATCCATACGCCGAGTTATCTAAAGTATTTATTTACTAAATCCACATCCTGAATTTTTATAATGGATTCAGTGTGTGTGTCATCACTGCTTTTATTCCAATCCCAAATCATAGTATGCGTTTTTCGAACGCTTGATACTGGATGCTGATTTTTCTTTATGATTTTCCAAAAATGTCTTGCACAGGATGAGAATAATCTGCCCGACCGTTATCTGTGAATGAGACAGTCACAGAGAATATTGAAGTAATTCCGGATAAGGCATTCCCTCAGATGTTGTTGTCGTATATATTTATCTCAGAGAAAGCCAGAATAATGAATTAAATTTAATGCCTATTAGTGACTTTTCATAAAAATCTATCTTTATTGATACTGGGCTTACCCTAAGAGATAAGAAAATAAGTTTCGTCTCCTGTTTCGGTTCGGAACGTCGAAAGAAGTCGAATTCCCAAGAGTTACCACAGAAGATAAGCTCAAAGCCAACAAGTAAATAAAAGGTTTTCAAAGGATGTTCGTATTTGCACCGGCATAAAAAACGTACGTGAAGCAAGTTGAATTTAGGATATATACACAGAGTATGACTCGATGGCAGGAAGTTATACTAATTCCCGGCCAACAAGGGGAGAGAACAAATCTCACCTATACTCAAAAGAAAACGTAAGTTCGAAAAAAAAGTTTCAAAAACATTAACTTCAGCAGTTGTTAATTTGACGGTGTGTAAAAGAAAATCATTAATTATTTTACGTATGTAAAAATTTATTATCAGATGCTACAATCATGACATTACTTTACCAAATTACATAAACTTGTCCACGAGATATAAAAAGTGGCCTATTACATATCCGAGAGATTTTTTATTGATTCCAAAATAGCTCACATAAAAACTTTCATAAGTGCCTTCCTTTGTCTCGTTTTCTTCACATGACATGAAGTTAACTGCATATTTTATTGTTTTCTAGTAAGAAGTTATACTTTACTTCAAGATTCCATTATATTGCTTTTGCTGATTATTTTACAAAAATGACAGTTTTTGTTCACTGTCCTACATGGATACAATCGTTCACTCCTTTTTTCAGTATCAAAAAGATATAATTTTAAGTGGATTTTTGAATCTTTCAGTTGCCGGATCTCTATGAGAATATTTCCTACTCTCAAATCATTAATATAAATTATGTAAAGTGGGATTAAAATTCCTGGGACACAACATTACTGGGAAGAAGCTGTTCGAGTAGATCTTACTCCTCACTAGAGTAATACGAAGAGAAATGAGGATGATTCACTCCTGTGTACGTGGCATGGCTGGTCTAAGCTGTACTGGTCAGTGCTAGTGGAATCAAGAAATGTATTTCGTCAGAAGACTTGCTAGGCTTGTGAATTTTCGTCAGTAGGAAAAGAATTGTATGGTGGATAATAATTCATCATCAAGTCACTTTTGAACTCTACCAAAACAACAAAGTGCGGATTGGGAAGCTCAAGGCCAGGTAGGGAAATAATACTGCAGCTTTGTTCTGATCTGGCTCATGTAAAGGTACCGTATATTAGGGGGAGTTATATACTTACTGGAGAACCAATTATTTATCCAGCATCCTTAGCAATAGTTTAATATATTTAATATTTCGAATATAGGAGTTTCTAGGAAGAGCTTAATTAACTATAGACATTCAAGGAGCCTTTTTGAGGGAAGACACATCCATGATGATGGTTTAAAGGTTAGGGTCTGTTCTGTGATCGTAGAGCGTTACTCGTTTGGTTTTGAATGTATTGAAATTTTGAAGTCAGTTCACGATACCCCTTGAGGCACCACGGCTAGGTCAGAAAAGAGATCACCTGCCAGATTTTGGTAATCCAAATCTTGGGTGATGAATGTATAAACTATTGTATTAACCGCATAGATATTCAGTAAAAATGAAGAAGAGGTTATTTTATAAACATATCACTCACATGGTACAGTGGATAAAGGTGTTATTTAGATCCAGTGACAAGACCCAAAGTGTGTGAGTTCAATACCTGGTTAAGGCAGTGGAGAACTTGGAGAGGGGAATTAACAAGAGATAACTGATAACTGACATCCATTAAAACGTAGCACGTGGAACTAGAACAGTTTGTCCCAGTGAGCGAAATAAAGGGTTAAGTTCGACATTCCAACCATCTGAAGAAGGCAAGAGCATACAACGGCCAAAACGTTGTAATAAATATGGCGACAAAGATGAGGACAATTGTCCGAATAATATAGTGTACATATAATACTTCATCTCAGAAATATAGACAGACACTCCAGTCTTGATGATAATGTCACTGGTAGGTAAATAGAATGAGAAAACTTTAGCCGGGAAAAAAGCCAGCCAAAGAACAAAATTCAGAGGGAAAGAAGATGGCAATTGCTGTTTCATTTACACGTTTGATGATTGTCGGTCTGAAGATACTAGGAAATTATTAGAAAATAACGTAAGGTTACATCTATTAGAAATAGACTATATAGCATTAAAAAATGAGACCTAGTTGGCAATCTATTTGTACGCTTATTCATCAGAATAAATATCATGAAAATCTTTATACAAGAGACGGAGTGAAGCCACGTCACTGCGGTAGGTGAGTGAATGAAAAGAGGATTAAATTTTTTCTGCTTGCCTATGTATTTGTATTTCATTCTAGCGTTAAAGCTGTTATAATTAAGTGGCATGTATTATTTTTGACAGGTCCTCATGTGTGGGTAGGTGTGCGCGTGCATGGGCGTATGTGTGAAAGTGTGCGTGCGTGTGATTTTAGTTCTCCATATTCAAAATGGCGTTATCGGTTTACTGCTTCTGTCTAGACATGTCATGAAATCGTGGGCGAGAATTTTTAACCGCGTGCTCACTCTTCGTAAACAGAAAATCTTCGTGTTTCCTCATGCCAATGTCACGTGATTTTGTCAATTCCATGATGGGGAGTACATGTAAAACTGGATTCATGTCATTTATAAGTGTGTCGCTGTATACTGAACGCACAAAGACACACAAACATACATTTCAAAATCACATAAGCAAACCCAACATAGACACACACACGCGCGCGCAAAAACATACAAACATTAAAAATAACTGGATCGGCTAATTTAATCCTCATTTTTCCATTTGAAAAGAAGAATCTAATTATTTATGAGTTACACATTAGGAAAAATTAAATTAGTGGATAATGTTATTGGAATTATAATATAAGCTATTGGTTTACAAAGCGAATATCTACACAGCATAAACATATAAAAAATTACAAATAAACCACAAAAGTCTTCATATAAAAAGATTTGAATATATATATATATATATATATATATATATATATATATATGAAATGTTCATACAAGGTGTGCATGTGTTTTCTTTGTAAGGGACTTGATACCTGAAATAAAATATAATAGTTGGTACGTATGTTGATTATGACGAGCCTGAATACGTCCGTCTTTCTAGGATGTCTTCCAGGAACATAATAGAATGTTTGACTTTCGCGCCTAAAGGTCTCTCTGGCAGATCACGTGACTATCTATATATCTATTTTTAGCTTTTGAAAGGATTAGCCTAAGGCGATAACTTTTTGTCTCTCGCAAGAAAATCATGATGATGAGAATCAAAATATGAATTCATAATAATCGGATAATTTATGCAGCAAAATATATCTTTTACAAACTAAATCTACGTAATTAAGATTTGTTTAGTACAAATGCCATTCTTTTTTCAGGAGATAGGCGGTGTTATCCTCTCTGATTTCATTCTTAATCGTCGTGTCTAGAAGGAAAATACAGTGATTCCCCTTTACTTACTACACGTTTGTGATTCCACGGCTCTCAGTGTGAGAAGGAGAGAGAGTGGGTAGGGAGAGCAATAAAGGAACTACAATTAAGAAGAGAGACGATAACGATTGACATTGCATTTAAATTTTTTAAAATCAATGTTAATTTGGAAGCAACAAGACACATAGAGAGGGGGAGAGATAGAGGTAGAGAGCTAGGTGAAGAGACAGAGAGGGAGAGAGAGAGAGTTCAGAAAGCGAAGTGTAATAGAAGAAACTTTTAGCATACAAATTACCGTTATATCGAGCCATTTAAACTGCAAATTGAGAAGATCTTTCCGCTAATCTAGTAGCGCGCTTAAATTCCTAAAGTCTAGATACTACAGGTGAAAGATCACGAGAACAATTACCAGGAAAGTATTTATAGAATAGGCACAGGGAGGCTACGTTACGGCGGTGGGGAAGTGACTGAAGCCGAAACACAGTTCCAATGACTTTGCTCATTCCTCGTTGCGTTTTATCAAGGAACACAAAATATAGAGCAGGAGCAGGAGGAGGTTAATGAACACAAGAACATCGGTGGCAGAACATTATAAGTAGAAATATCAAATAATTAATATTTGCTGTCAAAATCATACTAATTTGTAGACGTTTTGAGAATACAAATTCTTACTATGACATTCATCTTTATTCATAACAAAATTGCAGCTCCCAAAATCAAGCAAGTACAGCAAATAAAACATCTATTTTAAAGTTTATCAACACGGAAATCTCCCCGATCCTAGCTAAGTTATTTAACGACTGCTTGAAGTAGAAATCCTTCTCAAGACTGTAGAAAGGGCCAAGCGTATGCCCCGTTTTCTAGAATCGGGGTCAGAGCTCATATGCCTCTCAATATTGACTCATTAATCTCCTTTGTATGATTAGTAGCGTTTTTGATGCGATATATCAATAAGAAAGTCGATGAGCACCTAAATAAAACAGCCTTTTGAGCGACAATCAGAACAGGATTTCATCACCCCGATCCACAGCTGGTTTAACTACCATCACTCATATAATCAGTGACATTCAAAGGTAATCTCATTCGATATATCGTAGGCCTTTGAGAAGATGTGGCACCAAGGTTTGTAACAAGCTCTCCAAATGTTGAAGAGCCTTCTCAATTATAAAGTCATTCCTAATTGATAGGTCCCTGAAGGTAGTTATTAACGGCCAAGCCTCCGGGGCCCTAGCAATGAACACAAGCATCACCCAGGAGTCACTTCTCGGACCAACAATCTTTTACTTTAAATAAATATCTTAGAGTATACTCAGATCATTTTGAAGATCTATGCCGAAGATACGACGGTATATGGGTGCACCACCAAAACTTTTGATAAATGATCTGTCATTCGATCTAGCTCTAATTTCTCAAGGTGTGTGTGTCGGGGGGCAAGTTACATTCCACCACTGCCGATCAGACCACGAAGTACTACGGTTGCTACTATAGTATGTTATCTACTAACGCATTTGCCACCTACCGTTGTTATCTACCGATGTATTTGCGGCCTACCGTTATTATCTACTGAGAATGTTAATATTATAATAGGGAGATAAACATTTTGTTGTCTGTCGTCGGATTTTCCAACGACTCAGACGCTTGAATCGTACATTTTATTCAATTCATGACTGTAAATTGTTTCCATGCATAGAATATTTTCCTATTTACATTATATATACTTTGCCATATTTATTACAACGTTTCAGCCGTTGTGCGCTCTGACCTTCTTCGGGTGGTTTGAATGTCGCACTGAACACTTTATTTCGCTCACTGGGGTAGTCTGTTCTAGTTCCACGTGTCATATTTAATAGATGTCAGTTATCTTCTGTTAAATCCCATCTCCAAGTTCTCCACTGCTTCAATTTGGTATTGAACTCACACTCTGTTACTGGATCTAACTTACGTCTTTCTCCACTGTGACATGTGTCCTTGAGGATATCTGTGTATGAATTTCTGTGTATTATAAACCGAATATTTTCAGCAACCATTTTTTACCAGTGCTCATATTGCAATTTTCGCTGTTCTCATTTAAATTTTTACCAGAGCTAATATTGCTATTTTTGTTGTTATCGCTTTTCTTTATCACTCCTTATTACCAGTTACCATATTGTATTCATTTCTATGCTTGGTTGGCTCAGGAGATTTTTGTGGCCTAGCATTGTAATAAACATAGCGACAAAGATGAGGACATTTTCCGAATAATGTAAATAGTGTACATATTAACTCATCTCAGAAATATAGACACATATACTTCCTATCAGTTAATGTTCATGAATATTATTCATATTTGTGTCCCTCTTAGAATGAACGCAGAACATTCGAAGGGACTGAACCTAAAACTCCCAGACAAGATTGTCATTGTCGTGGCCGGCTTCACCTCGCATCTAATAATATAATTTAATCTTTGCTAATCACTTATTTTATGATGAAGAGGCGTTGATGACTACATTAACCGCCAACGTGCAGGTTCGCGTCTAGAAGCTTCTTGATTTCTCAAAATTGCTCCTGTCATCCATTCCCTGTCAATGTTTGGCTATGGAAGAATTGACTTGAGATGAAAGAAATCAGAGTAGAAGAAAGTGCCGATGGTGTGAATTAGTTTAAGGTGGACCTCAACTTGACATGAAGTGACCTACATACTTCATTTCATGACCTTACTTATTGAATAAGATATGCAGAATCCAGCTATGAGACTGCAACAGACTGCCTCTGAGTCATAATTTTAAATAGCGCCTTCTGTAGCATGTCCGTCATGCGTAGCCCTCTTCATCCGCTAGTTCAACCGTTGAGATGATTATTTCAAAACTAATAGCATAAAGGATAGGTGTTTTGGGAACCCAAGGTTCAGGTGATATGAACAGAGATATGAATTCGTTCTTATGGCCAGTTTTTCCATTTTATCACCCAATACAAGGCCCAAGAGCCATTCAAGGTAGTGGAATATTACATGAAATTTTTGTATGTGTGTGAGAGGAGGAAAGAAGTGATGTTTGTAGACATATATAGGAAGGATTTTGTTAATATTTACATGGTTGCGAGAGATGCCAACAAACTCCACGGGCGCCAACACACTGACTTAACAACCACCATTCGCGCTGACATACTGACTCAACAACAACCACTCTCTCTCATCAGCTCAACAGACCTTAGGAAGTCTTGGTGCGCAAATTGACCAAACTTACAATTTACTAGAAAAAGTGACATTATAACTACCGAAGTAGTAATTGTATTTAGTTAACTTACATCATATCAGTGAAAGGCACATAACTCCTTATGACTTTAAACAATATTTACAATTGTCACATACATACACACTAATATCTGAACCCACACAAGTGACATTTCACCTTGCAGAAAGCAAACTGTTTTAATTTCATAGACACACCTTAGCTACAAGGTCTCATGCACTAAATCACTGCATGATCACTCCTTACAATTTTATCTCACTTATCACATTGAACAAGCAATCTTAAAATTCACTTGTGTATATAAAACGTATGTAAATGCATGTTATTTGTTGAAATCTATAACTACACTGTTTCTCTTTGATTTCTTCCAATTGAATTGCCTTCAAATGTTTGTTAATTTTATTTATTGTGGATGAATGTTTAACGAACACGCACATTTTTAAGCTTTCACACAATCTCACCTTCTGATACATCCAATTAGCTCAAATTCCGAAATAAGTTAACGCCCTTGAATTATTTCAGGACAAACGTATAAAAAATTATTTATTATTAATAACCAATTATTTTTAAATTAGTCTCTCTATAGATTTGTTCCCAAGTAATATCTTTGGAAAACTAGGTATATAGAATTTTTTTCACTTTTCGAAAATATTCTCGGAATAAACTGTCAAAGTCTCCTACTTCGAGGGCTGTTAGACAAGAAGTAATTTCACGACAATGTTTTCACTCCGGACAGTCAAGAAAATATTTGCATCCGACACGGTCGGAAATAATGAAGTAGCGTTCAATCATCGGAATTAATCATTTGTTCAAATACTTTTCAATTCTTGTCAACAGATGTAAGCAAAGAAAAGCACGACAGGTCTGCTTCTGTTCCTCTTTTATTCAAGAAGTCGTTGTTTATCTAATCCAGTGACTAGTTTTCTTTTCCTTGCACACATCATTAGCGTCCTGACGTGTCTATGGTTTGAGTTGAATTAATCAGACCTTCAGACGTGGAACGAGACTGATGTTTCATATATCAACTTTAGACATGTCAAGCCAGAGCGCGTTGATTCACATTAATTGAGATACACTTGAGAATCGTGAGGATTAAATATTGATTGGAGGAAAAGAAACTCTAGTTAAAGATATTTTTTATTACAGTTCAAAGTTGAAGAATATAAAAATAAAAATAACGTAACTTTAACAAAATTCTAGTTCCTAAATTCGGTGAAGTTAATGCGAAATAAAAGAAATGTGTTATACAATGAAGATCGAATGTTCAACATGACAAAATATGTCTTGTGGGGCAGATTTACCAATCAATAAAGTTATGTTCCAATAATTAGGTAGATAGGCCGTTAGAATTAGTTTAAAACATGTAAAACATGCGTAGAAACATGCATTTCTTTATGTAGATACCTACAAATGAAAGCGATACCTAATGTTTAAATGCGTTTATTAAAATAGAAAATATTTTATTTTAATTTAATTTTTTGCTAATAGTTTGCATTCATTATTTTCACTAAGAAGAATACATTCCTGTATTACAAACCGAATTTAAATGAATTGAAATTTCTTTAAAATTCGATAAAATTGCGAAAAAGCAATCTATTAGAGAATCTGTCAACACAACTTGATTCACTTTATTAAAAAATAAAATATACTTTCCTGAATTTGATAAATAACATGTACTTTTCTGAATTTTATTTGACTATGTTTAGCTGATATAAAGTATGATTAATTTGATTTTAAACAACTATTACTTTTATATTACACTATCACAGAAAAGCATTTTAACACAAGTAGATGTAGTTATGAGGTGTTGAAAACTCACTCGCTAAAATTATGTTTGGGATTTTTTCTACGGGGAAAATAACTGTAAAAATTACTTTACGAATTTAACATTAACACCTTTTTTATATAATTGTTTAAAATATCCAGTAATCTTAGAAAATTGGGAAATATTCTAAATAATCTAATATTTTGTACAAGTTTTGGTACTTTGGCATTATTTTCTTGCTTTCGAAGATGCTTGTTGAGGAAATGTTAGAAGATTACTAATGCATTTTAAATTTACTATAGTTACCGTTCTTATTTTCTCATAATATTGTGGATGAACGTCCGTATTTACAAAAAATCAACACGTTTATACACACAGATAGAAATTCAAAATTCTTTTTAAAATACTGCGGCATGATGAATAGTTGTTAGATTTTCAAATATTTTTAATATGTATTTTAGTAATTATAATTTGTACTTAATACCGATATTAGTTAACCGGTAGAAATTAATACATCATTTTGAAAGATTTAAAAAAAAAAAAAACTATAAATTATTATAATGATTAGTTTTAAAAATGAACAGATTTCTTGTAAAAATTTATTATTCATCAAATTGTTTTAAATATAGTGTCCATAGCATATTTTCTGTAACTGAGGTATTTGTCTTTCAAAATAGTATTGATTTTACTATTCAGAGTAGATTTTCTGTAACTGAGGTATTTGTCTTACACAAAAGTATTGATTTAAATTTAACGATACAATGTCTAAAAATAAAACTTGTTTTCATCATGCATGCTGGTTTTAGTGAATTTTTGGTAGAAATGTTTATGACTTTCCGTTCTCTTTTATTTATATATATATATATATATATATATATATATATATATATATATATATATATATCATTATTATTATTATTATTAATCGGATTCACTACAAGCATGTCAGTAAATCCACTAAAACGCAAAGGGATACAGGATATGGAAGAATTACAAATAGAAACATTAATGAGCAAGGAGAGAAAAGAATAATCAGTAGGACAGCAGATAGCGATTGACATTGCATTGAAATGTGTTCAGATTTACGTTTGCTGGAAAGCATGGAGTCAGAAGCGTGTACTCCAAGCAAGAAGTGCGAGAAAAGAAACGGTTATCATAGGACTTACGGCTACATCTAGCTAGCTCAGCTGTCAGTTGATGAGATATCAACCCCAGTATTGAGCTTAAAAGCATAGAATCTAGGTACCATAGTGAAGAGCTCATTCAAAAAATCACCATGATATTATATATAAAAAAAAAAGGCACAGAGAGGTAACCTTACGGCAGTGGATAAGTGAGTTAAACCAAGCCGACGGATCAGGATGAATAATATTGCAAATTCTTCTTTGGATCTTATCAAGGAGTTCAAGGTAAACAACCAGACCATATATAGTAGAAATAGTCTAAGAATGGACAAATGGTAAACTTATAGATATGTACAATATATTTCGGTGAAATATATTGTCTCTCACGACACAGTGAACCTACCTTCTTAGTAGCTGACCAATCAATGGATTCAATATAGCCTTTCCAATTCATGCCAGCTGAGAACTTTAGCACGAAAAAGCACAACGTGCCACTTTTCTGGAGGTTAGAATCAGCCATGCTGATGGGAGGTAGAGAGGGGTCACGCAGATGCTTAATGGACAAAAGTGTAGTCTTGATGGCGTCAAAATGAACAGGCTATCTTTTGCCCCAGTTAACGTCAAATTTGAGGTCATTTTGGGCATTGACAGCACTTTTGACGCTGATCAGCCTTACTATCCAGGCAGGAGTAAATCGTTGTGTCTTCAACACAGATACCGAGTCGGTAGCTGATGTCATCGGTAAGGTCGTTAATAAAAATTAAAAACAGCGTAGGAACAAAGATGGAGCCCTGGGGGACACCTGCGTTAGTACGAATGGATATACACGAGTGGCCGTTGAGGATAGCTTTCATTTAATGATTTCATAGGAAACATTGGATCAGCTCAAAAAAGTGTCCAGAAACATAGTAACTTTTCAGCTTGTGGAGAAAACCTGTATACCTAACGCTGTTACATGCTTTGGAGATGTCTAATGCTAAAGCCCGAGCTTCAACGTTTTTATGTAGAGCATAATATACTCTTTGCACAGTTATCGTCAGGACATCAGCAGTTGATCTGGAGAAAGAAAAGCTGCCTTGTCTAAGAAAAAGGCCCTGCGATGAGAAATGTTGAACCAATAAAAATTAAGTCCTTTAGAAGATTTCAAATGTGAGATAGAAGGCTAATAGGCCGATAGTTGGAAGGGTCGGGCGGTTCACCAGTGTTCTTAATAGATGGAACAAGAGACGATGACTTCCAGCAGACAAGAAAGCAGGAGGCAGCGAGGCATTTATTATACAGGTTAGAGACAACTGAAGTGACTTCAGGTGTACTCTTCTTAAAGAATATTACAGGAATGCCATCAGGACCACTTGCTTTGTATGAATCAAGTTTAGAAATGATAGCAGAATCCATGGATGAGGTCATATGCATATCATTCAACAGTGATTCGCTTGTAAGTGAGAAGTTATGCAGTGGTACTCAATCTTTATCAGAAGAGGAGGATAACATCACAGACTGATTGAAGGTTGGGAGATAGAGACCTTACACTTAATACCATAATACACAGCCGCCAGTAATCAGCAGTGCCAAATTTGTTAGAGGTTATGCAGTTCTTTATTCTATCGGCCAGTGGAACTTAGCTCCCTCGTAGACTCGCTTATATTTCTTACGGAGAGTAAAGAATAGGCGCACATTAGGACAAGAAATGTGCTGGCATACCGGAAAATAGTGGTTCATGCGTGTTTGGCGGCCGAGCATACTGATGTGAACCATGGAGATGATTAATGTTTCACCTGTTATTTCCAAGGAGGGATGAAACGTCCATGTAAGCTTTGACCCAAAAGAAACTTCAACGGCACGGTTTTCAGGTGAGTTGTTGATAATTTCACTCCATGTGACGTCTCAAATAACGGTCTGAGTCGCAGTCAGCATGAAAAAGGGCTTATGGAGATGGGGTTTCTGTTTAACGGATGATTGGAACAAAATATCAATAGCTACAACAGAATGGTTCGAGTTACCAAGAGGGCAGTATTTTGAAACTCGGCAAATACGAGGTGCGAGATAAGCAAATCAAGTAGAGAAGCCTGTTGCTCGGTTTTGCTAAGGAAAAGAGTAGGAAATTCACGATTTGTGTAAGGGATTGGGCAGTGACAAAATTTCATGTCTGAACACTGACAACCTCAGTACATTTAGAATGGTTTAGCTACGTTTCACCAAAGACAATGGTGTTCGCAGATGGATGGAGAGAAAGTGCCTTTTCTGTACTGTCAGCTATTATGTTTAATAAACTGCAGTCCAGGAAAGAATGAGAGAGCGATAAAGGAAAAGGAGGTAACTAACAGTAATTTGTAGAGAAAGACAGAAGCACTTGAAAGATTACTCAGTGGCCTCAGGAGACAATTCCCTGGCCATTGAAAGATTGTCCTGTAGGCAAACCTCAAGGCCATGCCTGGGTATGTTTGAATCTTTTCGGCAAAGGAAAAATAGCCAGGAGCCATGAATTAATTAGCATCAGTGGAGGAATTCAGGTTGTTTTCAAAATGATTATACATATCTAGCGACTGTTGCAGGTGAAAAGCTTCTACGCTATTTGAACGGACCCCACCATCGTCAAGTGCAATACAAACCAGCCAGTGGGTGGCTGATATCAAAGCATAATATGGATATGGATTCTGGGTTACCCACCGGAAATACATGAAGGGTACATGTGTTTATATATATATATCCAGATGAGGAATTATGTACATTATTTACATTATTCGGACTCAAGGACACATGGCACAGTGATAGGACCCAAAGTGTATGAGTTCAATACCCGGTTAAGGCAGTGGAGAACCTTCAGAGGACAATTAACAGGAGATAACTGATAACTGACCTCCATTAAACATGGTATGTGGAACTAGAAGAGTCTACTCCAGTGAGCGAAATAAAGGGTCCAGTTCCACATTCCAACCACCTGAAGACGGCCGGAGCGTACAACGGCCGAAACGTTGTAATATCTATGGCGATAAAGATGAGGACAATAGTCCGAATAATGTAAATGATATATATATATATATATATATATATATATATATATATATATATATAGAGAGAGAGAGAGAGAGAGAGAGAGATAGTGCTAGAGAAAGAGAGAGAGATCAAAAGAGATGGAGACAAGGAAGCTTACAGAGAGACACATATATAATAACGTTGAATGCGTATTAACAGATATACAAATTGTTTTATTGTATTTTAAGTGAGCGTGCGGTTACTAGCATGTGTTCGGATTTTGACTATTTTATTAACTTTAGTTTATACTGATGAGTATTAGGTTTTCCAAGCCGTTCTTCCATATTGCTTAGCCCAGAAATTTCAACTGTCCCTTCGTGATGTACAGTATAGCTTTTCTTTTTGTCTTCATTTCCTTTAAACATTAAACACATGAAAGATTCCATAACATAATCTCTGGCCAGAGATTGTATAGACAAGTGCGCCATCTTTCAAATTTAAAACAACTGGAAGGGTTTTGTTCAATATTGAACATCTTAGAGTCTGTGTTTGCGTTTGCTGAATGTTATGCAATGGAAACCGAAAACTTAGTCTTTGAATCATTCACTTGAGTGGAAAGAAAACTATTTGTGTTACGAATTTTTAACTCAAGAGACAATCCGTGATTTTGACGATCAGCCCCCCACAATCCTTTTATTATTTGTTTCCACATTATCCTCTATTTATGCTTATCGACAAATATTACAAAGACCACAAAATAATTCTACCTACAAAGAATCCTTTTGCTTGAATTAAACTTTTTCTCGCCTATTATTTGTTAAGTCAACTATTTGTACTTCACAGTAAATTCTGTACTTCACACAGAATTGCCAGAAATTGTTTATTTTTATCAAGAAAAATAATGCGGTATTTTTGGATGAGATAGACTAAGTTGAGTGTCAGGTGTTTAATGATTCTTCTTAACAACAGAATAAGCAATACCTGTTTAAATTTTGACTGGGATCTCTATGACTGATTTAAGAAAAGACAAAGTTCGTTTTCTAATAGCGTGGTATTTTGATAACATAAGATAATTTTGCTCTGATTATCCATGTAAAACCTAGTTCTCAGGAGATTGTCTTTTGACTTGGATGTTAAAACTTAAAAAAAATAAACACCCAGACATTCACACAAATTCCAGTAGCGTAAGACAATACTGTGTCTTCCCGCCGAATTCACTCATCCTTTTCAGCGTGGTAATTCTAAGAGAATTTGAAATCCTACCAGGATAATATATCAGTTATCGCCTCAACTTAAGATATGTAAATGATATTGTTAATGGCGGACGCTGAAAGAAATTTGCAGGAAATCCGAGTCCAAGATGTAAAGGAAAAGAAGCGGAAAGAAATGTCTAACTATCAAGAGTAGAGAAGATCGAATTCTTGTTTATCAACAAAAGAAAGTGCTCAAGATACGAATTGGAGATGTCAAAATAGAACAGAGAAAGAGGTTATATCACTGGGAAATCTTTAAATTGTTGACAGAAATATGACAGAAATCTCTAAACACATTGGATAATAATGCATCACTTTGTAAACATGCAAAAGTTTTTAACACAGTAAAGCCTGGGTCTCCATTTTTAGTTTGATATTGACAAAGCTGAGTTTAGAATGGTTATGAATTGTGAAGTAACTAGCGATGATCGAAAAAAACTACTTTAAAAAAGACCTGTGAGATTAATTTTTTTAATTACTAATTAACATCGAGGAAGTATCCTTTATTAAAGTTAAGTCTGTAACAGGACAAGCTGTGAGTTTTATGATGACGACTTAATTTAATGCATTATATAACGAGATTATATAGCGCCACCTGTCCCTGTAAATTGTTTGGTTTGTTTTAAACGTTTATTGATCGTACTGGAAAAGTAATAGTGTTACCTAAGTAGGATCCTGCAAGCCATATTATTTTAACGAAGCGAATTCGTGAGGCTTGGGACAAAGGAGATTTAATGTGTCCTCCGCTTACAGCTTGCTTTTCTTTACCAGCCGAACTGTATTAATTGTTGTTTTAAGCCTTCGGTTGTTTTTTTCATTTTATCCTCTCCTCATTGTTACTATTTTATTTAATGAAATAAAGAGTATACGTAACATACCTTTTACTGTTGAAATTCAAAATGACGGCGTTGTTAGGATAAAAAGTGTAGCTGATTTTTAAAAAATAATTTTCAATAATGTAAGCTTGTATTTTTAATTCTACGTTTCCTAAATTAATGGTTAAGAGAACCTTTACTGAATATTTAATAAAATGATTCTTGGAATAAAGACGACCCTGGTGTCAAAGAGACCCTGATCTTCTAGTTCAATTTCATATTTATTATTCTATTCAGTTAATACAGTCCGAAGAGAGACTTAAAGAGAGTGTTACTGAATGTGGTTTTAAGATTGTAAATGAAGGAAATAAAAAGTCCATAGATGGAAATATGTAGAAAAGATAACATTTAAGCTTAGACTTGAAGTGGTTAAGGTTTTAGTAACCCGGGGTTGCTTTCTCTCGGGAGAAATGGATGCCTGAATCGAATTTTCTCCTTGCCAGTATAATACAGATGTAATAAGGATGAGTCGAGTCTGTGTACCTGGTTTGGCGAATTCTTGGTGTGAAGCTATGCAATAAATGAATTATAGTATGTAGGACGTATGAACATTTGTGATGAAAATAGCGATATGATATCGAGTGGCTGGTAACTTCGTCTGTGGTAAAAGGGTTCCTCTGTGAAAGGTTAGGAGTGGGCAGTTCAAGTTCAGAGTATAACAGCAAGACTCCATTTTTGTCTGGTTTAGTTTATTTTGTTTTACGGTATCTCAGCATCTCAATGTGTCATTTAATGCCGACAAGATTTTTAGGATAGGTTCGTATGAATAGAATATCTATTTTTTGTAAGAAATCCTTTTGTAGAGCAGGTTTCATTGATGTATTTTTGTAAAGACGTTTTTGTCGAGAGTCAAATGTATTCCTAGTGATTTTTTTTCCAAAAATGTATTGCTGGTATTTTTACGATAAACAGGTGTTTTTTTTATACGTTTGTAGTGTTTTAACTCCATTTTTGAGGTTAACTATTTACCAATGGCTGAGAACCTAATAAGTTCTACCACGCCGATTCAAGCTGGACTTGGGAACAACAACAATTAAGAAGTCGTTCCACACTCCTCCAAACTTCCTGATCAGTGCCATTGCTGCTGGATATAGTTTATACCCAGAACTATCCATTTTTTGGCATCTTGTGACTATTGTAAATATAGCAGTATATCAAACAAATTAAAAAATGAAATTATATTTTAAATCTCATCTTATGGAATTCGGAAACTACGTCCATGTTCTTTGTAAACGAACACTGCAAAGCATAGCCGTTTATAAGAACATGTAAATTCCTCATGAAGAACGTCATTCTGCGATTTCAATCGCTTTAAATCTATTTTCTTGTTTGACCTCCTAATACACATACGGTAAATATGTCTTTTAAAAGCAACGAATAAAAGAAGATATTTAATAAATAAACAAGAAAGAATATTGTCTGCATTTAAATGTCACAAAGCTAACCTTATGGTAAAAGAGACATGATTATTTTTGTATGTTTTATCTGAATGCATTAGTTCGCGATTTAAATGGAAATAAAAAAATATATATTCGCCAATTTCCGTTGTTTCGTGTCGGTAACATTTGCTGAAAGGTTAATAGGAATAAATACAGAATAAATTCATTTTCGCCAAAATTCCCAAATATATTTTTTAATCACTTCTAAAATATAATATTTTTCTATACCCAGCACAAAACTCAACGCATACCTCATTCATATTCTATATGCATGTAAATTTGTATTTTAGAAAAAGATAGAAAGGTAAAAGGTTTATTTTTGTTTTACCATCTTTTTCATTCGTTTTTATATCTTACTGTGAAGTAGCCATTTATTCTTGGTTTTAAGGAAATTATCTTTGCAAATACCTGCTGTCGTTCCCTTCCTCTACATCTAAGAATGTCTATTGATTAAATGTAACATTGTTTCAAATAATAAAAAAAATAAAACTATTTCATTACTTTTCTTTATTTTTATCTAGAAATAGCGAAAATACAATTCAGCATTAACAATGTCAGCACATCTCTGTATGCAATTTTGCAACGTTTACTTGAAAACAAAACTAAAACAAATTAAACAGATTTTGAGAAAGTAAATCCTTCAAGCATAAATCAAATGTTTCTGCCGTATCTGACACTTAAGTCCCGTAAGTGATCTCTACACAAGTCTAGGTATTGTGCAACAGTGTGGATCTCGAGTTATATAGCAACAGGAAGATTTGCTCACGCATTTTGCCTTTGTCTTTCTTTCCTTAAAAGGATAATACGAGTGATTTCGAAATTTCTGATCCTAGGCCCTAACCCTAAGTCTATAGGAATATTTTACGTTCCAACAATTTTTATCTCGAAATAAAGTTTCAACTTGGTTTTACTTACAGTGTAATTATTTTATTCGGTCGAGCAACCTCGGACATTCATAAGTCTATTATGCCAACGACCACGTTCGAGTATCAAGGACAGAAGGTCATTATGGAGGCATTCTGTGTCATAACATACCTGGTCAATGTAGGTGGTTACTAGATGAGCATTGTTAGGTGTACATGAATGCAAACCACGTGTCAATTCTTATTTTGTTCATCAGCAGTGTTCTTCAAAGCACATTTTCCGTTCATGTAGGATTATAGAAATATCAGGGTTGTGTCCATCGAACTGTGAATTATTTAGATCTTGTCTCCAAGAGATGTTAAATATAGCTATAGATTCTACAGTGCCTCCAAAAAATCTCCGATTGAGGTTGTCTGGAGATCAGATTGTTTTTTTTTTAAGATATAACACATTCTCGGCTATTATTAATTTTAGTTTACTATTAATTTCGTCTTCATTTCTGTTGAATATCATCTCAATAAGAATTTCATTATATATCTATTAGTAAACACTATATCATGGCAAAAGAAAAATAAAAAATAAGCAAACTTCCGATAGTTTTACCTCGTGAAGACTTTAAAAATTTATATGAAAAAATAACAACTCCATTCCTTTTGCTAGTATCTAAAAGCGTAGACCTTATTAACTTATCTATTCAAAATAAGTCCTTATTTGTAGCCTAGTTATGCCAACTATATCGAGCTAAGGACAATACGCTTTGAACATTCCGGAAATAAAGGTCGAAAAGGAAACGTTTTGGGCTGTTTCCCACTAATCAGAAGAACGTGATTTCAAACCCGTGTAAATTTAAAACGTTAATCGAGCGAGACTGGAGAGCTAAAAATTAAAGTCACTGAACGGTGAAAATCGCTATTCATTCACACGTTGTCAGGAGGGATAATAATACAGACTTAGCTATAACCTTGACAATTAACACTTTCAGCTGAGAAAAAGAAGCTTACGAAATGCCAACAAAGAACTGGGAGCAGCATAACTGAAACTAAATACCAACAATTTGTTCTGAAATCACACTTTAGCATAGCAGATCAAGCCATTATTAGATTGTTTCTACTTAAATTTCTAATTCGATCTTGACCATCTACACTTCTCACAATAATTTCGAATGACCTATACTTCTGACAGGCCAGAAAAGTTCCTACTACCTGAGAAATTTCGCCGTACACTTTAAAAAGAACAACTTTATCAACTATAATTCCTCTTTTCACAAACAATTTCTCTCTACCCAGCTTGAATTTTCATTAGGTGTTGGAAAGTATATACTTTGAAAAAGGTTTTATACATTTCATTCCTTTTCAACTTCAAACTACTATCAATAGCCTCATTCTTTCTGTTTAAAACAACGAGTGAACGTATTTTTCTTGTACGTCAAATGACCTACTAGTCCCTTTTTTTGCCTTTCAATTTGGGCTATTTTCCATAAGACTGTCCATCAAAAAATATACCCTGTTATTATACGGGAACAAACTTCCGTCGAAAAATCATATCAAACTCTCCTGTTATTTTCTACGGTCGTTCGGCAGTGCTATTTTAATTGTTTCCCTTATATAAACAGCAACAATAATATAATAATAATATAATTAATAGTAATATTATCGTTATGTTTTCACATAAGAAAGATTGTCAGTGATTATTAATTTTTTTGATAATATTTTCTTCAGCTTAATTCCTGTGGCCTTACAATTGCGCTCAGAGTTGTTGAAATGTTCATTCCTCAAAGCTTACTTTAAAGAAAACATTAAGCAACATTTCCGAATACTTAATAATTATTCATGAGTTGTTTTGGAAAAGAAGACTTCATATGGAAATTGTGTATAAAACTGAATATGAAAATATCATTCTGTAAGAATGAAAGTTGAAACTTAGATATGGAAACAAAGTTAATAATGATTCTAGCCTCCAGGATTCATTGAATCATTACCTACCGGCAAAAATCGAAAGACGGAAACCTCTGAGTTTCGGATTAGATCGTGTATTCTTAGTCACTTCAAGTCTTTAGATACCTGACAACCGGCTAAAAAGACACTTAATATAGTAACTCACAATTTCAAATAAGTTTAATAACATGATTTGCGGGCGATTATTCTCAAATACACTGATTAATGAACATTATGCAGGGATTAAAATTAATTTCCAGGATTACAAGATCTTATTTAGTGTCTTCTATTTCAAGATCCATTTTTGATTTATAAAACTACGATAGTCTTGAGTAAACATAATTTTAAAAGAATGGATTTAAAGAAGTTGATCATTAATTTTCGAAATCGAGTCATCCGTTACTCATTGTATTCCTTCCTCTACGTGCTGGAATCTCCCGTCGTTTTTCTCACGTATGAGGGTCAAGCAACTCAGTTCCTAGGAACCGACAGCCCAGACACCAGCACAGGGGATTGATTATATTGGTTAAGGCTTTGTGCAGCAACCAAACATACTTTTTGAAGAGCTGAATACAGAGACCCGGTTCACCTCAAGGTCCACAAACTGCAGATTTTGAATTTAGAGTTGTCCTTCTCCTAGACAAGTTACCCACCAAGAGTATAGAACCCAATCTGTCCTGCTATTTACTCATAGCCAAGGGTATTAGCGACTAGAATTCAAACTCGGCTCTCCGATTCCTCAATCCGAGCCGCTATCCATTACTCCACCGTGTCTATTATGCAGAGTGATAAATAAACACTTATGAGCCAGTAAAAGCTGATACTATTTTAATCAAAGATACAAAAAAAAAAAAAAAGAATTGAAGAAAGACATATCATTAAGTCCCATCCGAAGTTACAGGAGATTGTTATATGCAACATGACATTGACAATTGCAGTTTTGATTCATATAAAAAGCAATAAATATATTACGAATTAAGATGAAAATCCTGTTATACACAATCATGTTTTCTATTTTAGAAATTAACCTAATGCTTGCAGAGTTATTTTTCTGTGTCACATAGTTTTATGTGATTAATTTTTGTTTCTTAATTTAAAAATAGAGGAAATATTCCAGGAGGGAAAAGACATGCACGCACTTCGTATATGTCTTTCTC
Organism: Acanthosepion pharaonis; assembly: GCA_903632075.3. Taxonomy (NCBI): domain Eukaryota; kingdom Metazoa; phylum Mollusca; class Cephalopoda; order Sepiida; family Sepiidae; genus Acanthosepion; species Acanthosepion pharaonis. Next base: position 692,961 of record CAHIKZ030003802.1, read on the forward strand.
TCTAGCAGCCATTTTTATTTTACGAAAATTATATACATTTAGTATCTTTTCTTTCTAACTGATTATTTCAAAATACAGTTTAGGATTTCATTTTTACATTCACTAGTATTATAGATATTATGTTGAATAATAGCATAAACCATTTTCAACAATTACTGATTTTTTTTTTTGACAATAGATCTTACATATAATTTTCTCTTGCATACCATCTCAAATATCAAAACTTTTATTCTATAGTCATTTAACCAGTTTCCTTATAGTATATGAGTATTATACTTTCGGCACCTCGACGTAGTGTAATGGCTAGAAAGCTTGTCTTGGTAGATCAATTAAACTGAGTAGTGAGTTCGATCCTCACTGGGTATCCCATACTTTAGGCCTTGTGCTACATCTAACCCGGGCTTAGAAAATCACTATAAGTATTATACTTCGTAATAATTAGTAGTAGCAGGCATTCGTTTATCGTGTAAGATACAGGTAGCGCCCTCTCTGGTCTAAATTCAGTCCTTTGGTGGAGAAATTGAGTGAGTTCTCCAGAGCGCAGGCCTGGGCGATGGTATCTGGAGTCTGTACGCTGCACTGACTGCATGTCCCACACCCACTCTCGGTTGGGCCGACAAGATCTAAAGGAATACAGAGAGTTATATTTGGGGAGTTGCTGAAAAGTTGTCAGTATTGTTAGCCAACCGTCTTTGGTTTATTTTCTGTCTGGATTAACTTCCAGTGTTTTCGATATGTCCGCAGAGCTGCGGAGGTTTAAGATCAGAGTTTTCTTTACAACTAAAAGAACTGTTTTCCTGGACTGTCGAGCTCCATCTCCCCTAAATACCAAGTTTTGAGGCGCCAGTTTTCTGCCTTCGTCCATTCTCCGTGTTGGAGCTGGTCTTTTTGACTATTTGAGACGAATGTAACGGAAACATTTTAGAGACAGTAAAATCTTGTGCTCACTCTCACCCCCACTGGCTGTAACAACCTTTAGAACATAATAATATACGTATATAAACATTATATACATTATATGTTTTAGAAGATCCAAAATAAAATGTTCATAATAAAGACCAATAAACATTCTACAAATGACTATGGAAAATGTCACGTCTTTTATATTCTGGCACCCTTCAAAACCTAGGCGGCCATTGCTTTCTACAACTTCGTATCCTTTATAGATTTTAACAATATTTGTCTTTTTACTTTACCTTCCATTCCTTTGTCTGTCATCGATTTACACAGTATCGTTACATAAGTAACATTCTCTTACTCACTGTCTCTTTTGTATTCAATTTGCCCAGTGTTAACTTTTAGGAGCCTTCTTTCCTCATGACGTGTCCCAGACATTTCAAATGTCTCTTTTTGATTCTTTTGAGAAGTGTCTGCCTTGCATACAAGAACGGTCTATAGTATTCTCAACATCCTACTGTAGTATCACAACTCTGTTGTCTCAAGTCCTTTCTACACATGCGCGGAGAATTCACTACCATATTGGTTTATTGATATTACGTAGCAATTCAACAATATTTTATTTGTTTCTATTTTCCTTTTTCTTTGTACTTTGCTTATCTTTTAGAAAGCATTTTTTGCTATTTTAGAGCGTGTTCAGGTTTTGCTGTCATATTTTCCATCATCTGTTAAAATACTTCCCAGATTTTTAAAATTATTTATTTGTTGTAACATTACCAAATTCCTAGTTTGCACCTAGGACTTTTAATCTTGCAGACATCAATAGAATCTCTCTCTCTCTTTTCATACAATATATGTTTAGTCCTATGTTCACGCTTCCTTTTATTAACTTTTAGGAAGAGGTCTTGTAGCTATTCTTGCGTATCTGCCATCAACACTGTCTCATTTGCATATCTTATGCGGAGTCGGGATCCAATATGGATCACATATGAATCGAAATCCGAAAGAATGATATGACAAAGAACAAATACATTTGTCAGTCTAACATGTTTCACTTTTATTAAAGCTTCATCAGAGAATGAGATATGAAAAAAAGAAGCAAGGTATGTTTTTTTGTATTTTTACTTTTGTTTTTCTTGATTGACATTTGTTAATCATGGTTCACAAGCATTTGAATTTTTAAATAAACGTTAGTATAATTGGATGCGTTCCGAATTCTTGATGAGACGACACGCCCATTCAAAGTTTCAGGAAATTAACGGATTACAAATGTAACAGAAATACTGTAAATATTGCTTCATGTATATAAGTTTATAATGATTCTATTTTGTCTATGTGGAAATCTGATGATAATGTATATTCGTAGGTGTGTGTTCCCAAATCAACATGTGAAACCTACCAAATATAATGTCTAATACTATTACTTCTGCTACTACAACAACTACTCGTCCTGTTTTTGATGATAAACTACATTCAGCAACAAGCTCTCTGATCGGCATGTTTTGAGGCGCGTGGTCCAATTTGATGGCAAATAGTGAATCTCTAAACTGGGGTCAAAATCTATGAAAATATAAAAACACATTTTTGTAGTAAGATTACCAGAAATACATTTTCATAGTAAAAAATATACCAGGAATACATTATTGCAAAAGAAAGAAGTAAAAATACCAGCCATATATTTTTTGGAAAAAAAAACCCTCCAAAAACTAAACCTCTCAAGAAAATTAAATTTTGGCATTAAATGGCCAATAAGATGTTGATATGCCGTTAAACAAACCAAATCAAACTACTACTACTAGTATTATTATTATTACTACTACAAATACACACGCAAACAATTTCCTATTCTTCCTCAATAAATACGGAACGAAATACGTTCAACTGAAACTCTCTTAGTTTACTAAGATTAACGGATATGTTTGGATAATTCATTTTTCATTTGATTCATAGCATTAGTTCATTATTAAACAATGGCCGTTGTCAGTGGTGTTAAATTTCAGTAGAATGCAGTCTTGTAGAAAATTAAATTACAAGAAAACTAATTAATAATATTTCGGCATGGTAATTTATTGGTGTGATTTAATTTCGATCTACGATAACCGAACATAGAGGGTTAGCGATCATCATGCTCGCTAATTAAAATATTGTTTTTGATTTTCAATAATTTAATTTTGTTTCCTGAATCACAGCCAATATTAATCCGCACCAGTTGGTGTGTCAGTTTTATAAGTAAAAGACAAATATCGAAAAAGTATTAAAGCCAGTGTTAATTGCCTTCACAGCGATCAATTTCTCTCCACAGGTGCCTTACGTGTGACTTTTAACGACAAAATTTTGACTAGCAACTTTATTTCATTTTCTCAGGCCCTCTTCAGTCCACTTAGGAATTTAATAGCACGTGGTATTTTTTGATGGCGTACAGGAAAATCAAGGCACTGATTTCACCCCGAAAATCAATTCAAATATACAAAGTGGGTTTATCCTAGATGGTTCTTTATAGTAAAGCATTGTTTACTTAATCTTAACCTTGCACATCATCATAAACTGCAATACAAAATTGTCCATACAATGCGTCCTTGCAATAATTAGAGTTATATTTTCCTTGTAAACGTTTACACTGCTTTCCCGTTTTTGAACAGATATAGAGGGTCATCACTTCTTCCCTGTTTAGGATTTGGTTTCAAGTTCTTTCGGCGAAACACTTTTCATTCTCTTTCGCGTTCAGTAAGCTCTTGTGTCTTAGTGGCATTATCACCTTGCTTGAGGAGAAATTCTAAAAAGCATACAGCAAACGAAAGTAAAAAAAAAAAAAAATTAAAAATAGAATTCAGCATGCGTGCTGTCGTGTGTGTGTGTGACAGTGTGTGTGTGTGGAGAAAGACAGAGAAATATATATGGGATATATATATATATATATATATATATATATATATATATATATATATATATATATTATTGTGTGTATTTAGGCAGCATCTTTTCATTAATACACGTTTCATTAAATAATATAGACAAGTGTTGTCTATTTATTTTATGTAATTTTTTTTCGTAACGTCTGATAAGATTAATAACATGATCGTTGAACGAAGAAAGAAATTCACAATATTGATCTATATTTTTTTTAATACAATCTAAGCTTTCGGCTTACTTCAGCCATTATCAAAGATGTCAATTACAACATATTAAGCAATATACGGACAAGACAGTGATGATAGTCTGTCATTGTTTACATAGATGATTTCTAAGCAACAATAAACACACGTATATAAGACGCTAGAAGCGAAAATCGCACCGCATCTCATGACGTCACATCGCACATGACCACACGAGAGTGAATTCGAGAAGTATGAAGTATGGGAAGCTGTTGGTATAAACCAATGGCTTCTGTTACCAATTATAGACATTTAAGAATATTTGTATATGGCATCTCGACAAATATTCTTATAGAGAACACTTGTCTATATTATTTAATGAAATGTGTGTGTGTGTGTATATATATATATATATATATATATATATATATATGTATCGTCCTTGTTTACAATATTTCTGCCATACATAGTCCCGGCAATTTACCATGATATCCTTGATAACATACAAAGAAGAATCACCCATATTATTGGTCCTGATTTGATGGCTGGGCCTGAGTCACTTACCCACTGCCATATAGTTGCGTCTATATGTTTTTTTTTTATAAATACTTTCATGGTTAAATTTCGGATGAGCTCTTCGCAATGTTACGAGCCTGATTTAATGAAAGGACAGTATGAGACTGTCGTCAAGATTTCATCAAATGCCAGTTGAGCTGGATAGATGTAACCGTAAATTCGATATTGACATTTTTTTTATCACACTTCTCGATTGTGCAACTCTTTTCTGGCTCTATGCACTCTATCAAACTTTACTTTGCAAAAGTTTAAATTCAATGGCAATCGCTATCTACTGTTCTCTTGATTACTCGTTCTCTAGTTAACCAATGAATGGAGCTTCTTTTCAATACCAGCGGCCATGTTAACTTTGTAAACTCTAACCGATTCAGCACAGGACAGGAATAAACGCTAGTCTTATCAGCATAAATGCCTACTTGGAAACAGATGATACCAGGAAGATCATTGATGAAGATTAGAAACAGCGTAGAACCCAGGATAGACACTTGGGAGACACCTGTGTTCGTGTAAAATTATCTAGAAGCGAACCTGTTTGAACCGACCTTCATTTCACGATTTGACAGGAACGTTTGGATTAAATCAAAGAAACGTCCAATAGCTCTGGAATTTACGTAGAAGAATAGCGCACCAAACGCTGTCAAATGCCTTCGAGATATATAGAGCCACAGCTCGAGCTTTTTTCATTAGATCTTGATATACATATTCAGTGATGGCTGTTAGCCCATCAGTGGTAGACCTGGCAAAACGGAAGCCATATTGTTTGTCAGAGAATAGGCCGTTAGTGTTATGATGTTTAACCAATTCAACATTGATTAAAGCTTCGAATATTTTGCTGAAAAGTGACAGGAGACTAACAGGACGATAGCTAGAGGGATCAGAAATTCCTAGAGAGTTCTTAAAAACAGGAATTACAGATAAGAACTTCCAACAAGCGGGAAAGCAGGAAGTGATGAAGCAATAGTTGTAGAATTTGGAGACAACTGGAGACTGCTCGGGATCACATTTCTTTAGGACGACGGCTTGGTTTTGTCACCTCGGCTTGATTTATCGGAATCTAATTTGGAAATAATATCCGGACTTGTGACGGGGTTATACGCATATTGCACAGTAGAATCTCTGTTCTAGGAGGAAAATTATTTTTGGGTACTCCAATTGAATCGAGTATCGAGTTGGAAAGGAATTTCTGAGCAAAGTATTCACCCTTACCTGCTGTAGATGTCAGGATTTCGTATTGATTGAATAGAGGAGTAATTATAGAATGTTTGATTGTTCAACACACATTTGCAGAGAAGCCAATAATCTCTAGAAGTAAACTTGCGAGATGCTACACATTGTTTCATTTTATCAGCAGAGAGTAACTTCGGTTATTTGAGGACAAGATTTTACTCGTTACAAAAAGACCAAGGGACGTCGGTTGCAATCAGACGTATCGCTCTGGTACAGCCGAAAGACGGGATACCAGTGGCTTAAATGAAAGCATCGATCCAGTTTTCAGGAGGAGACCTCAGCCGCGAATTTACGAAGAGATGATTAAAAACAGCAGGAAACGTCATGAAGGAAGTCAGGGAACGACACACAATCCGTACGTTGATAAAAGAAAGATATTTTATTCGGAGGAGGTCCTTGGCTGGTAGAGGAGCGGGAAGACATGCTTACAGACAAAACCCACATGATCAGAGATGCCAAGAGGGAAGAGATGCCAAGTACGACATTATTCAGGGATATAGATAAAAATGAGATCTAGTAGAGAAGCGTGAGAGATTTAGTGACTAAGAACTTAAGGGTCTGGATTCCAGCGGGTCCAGTGACAGTGTGTTTTATCGACCTGGTATATTGGGGAATAAATATATATATATATATATATATATATATATATATATATATATATATATATATATAATGTAAAATTAATGTAAATGGTGTTTTATGTGTGTGGGTGTGAGTACATTTACTACATTTACACATTTATATATAGTGGCGTGAACGTGCGTTTGATTAAGACTATAAGGTTAGATTTAACGATTTTTATGTAATAGTAAGAATAATGAATGTATTTTTCTTAGGAAAAGTAATAGAAGTAATAAGGTTTAGTTATCGAATTATGGGATTAGTATTTAAACGTAAAAACATTGGATTAAACTATGCAAGAATTAGTCCAGCCTACCTCGTTATGAATTCCGGGAAAATAGCGGGAATCAAAACTGGATGAAGCAAAAGACCAGACCATATCAGAGGGAAGGGTGAAAAGCCATTATTTCATTGGCTAATGTTGACTGACGTATGTCAATAAGAACGGTCGGACTCCTAGCCATATCTGATTTTTTTTTTTTGCAATGTCGAAGTGCTTAGCACAACGCTATCAAGGAGGCGGCCTATCTCTTTTGGAATCAGGTTGGGGTTGCTGTTTGAGTCCATATGATGCAAAACCCGAAATTGGCGATGAAGACAGTGCATCACTGAAGACCATCCTTGATG
>CAHIKZ030003802.1:705000-802500 GCA_903632075.3 Acanthosepion pharaonis
TACTTTTTCACACCCAACCCAGTTCTGCGGAATCAGAATCAACGTCGAGGTTAAGCAAGAGAATGAGCCAATTGGAGTAAAGTGCCATGCAGATTTAAATTTTTCCCACCTGTGATGAATGCAGCTATCGATTATTTTGCATGCTAGTTAACATTCGTGTCACTCAGCTGTTGGCTCTCACGCTGGCCAATAGAAACTTCTTGCATATTCGTGGCAGCCAGCTATTGGCTCTCACTCTGGCCAGTAGAAAACTACATGAAAACTGCCGCAGAAGCATGAGAAAATCTATTATTTCCACTATCGATGGGAGTTGGGAAATGCAAGGTCGGTCTTGGCCTTTCCGCTAACTTGGAGCATGTGCAGGTTTTAGTTTTGTAGCAATTTACAGAGTTGGGCGAGGCTTAACTCCGCACATTTTAAGTTGAATATCTGTATCTCGCATCCGAAACTTGTTAATATCAATTTCATCGAGAAAACATATATTTGCATAATAAAGTCTTACAACGTACACGGACGAAGTTGACAGGTAGCAAGTAATGTAGATTGCTGTCAAAGAACATTGGGGGGCTTTACCTCTTAATTATTTTTTAAATAGAAACATATTGATTTTGGGGATTGATTTAGTGAATATCCTGAAATGTTCTCATGATAAATATTACATCTCATCGATTTTAAGCTGACCGTTGTATGTGTGTTTCTGACATTATTATTGAATTCATTTCTAAATTAATGAAATCTGTCTGGCTTATTTTTCGCTAAGGCATTTCTATCTCTCTCCTCCATCGGCATAATGTCAGGTTTAAAAGGCCATCATGATTTGTCTGCTCCTTTTTGTTTTCTGCGGGAATCGATGCCAGAAGTTTTATTGATTTCAGATCTCACGGGAAATTTTGATAAGAAGATGATTTATGCAGAGTGTCATGATACCTTTTTTTATCTGTTTTCAATAAAGAAATAAGAATGATGTGTCTGTTTATTTGCTGTCTTCCTTTTTCCCGATGAAAAATTTATCTTCTTTTTTTTTTCATAATGCTCGCGTCTCTCTGATGTTCCAGTGTACACAAGGCATAATTCGTATTCTAAAAGTCAAATGAATATTGCTTTTATTAAAACCAATTTCTATTTCAATACACCCTTGTGCAAATGAATTATACAGGAAGATGTGGAACGCCATGGTCACCTTGACCCTTGTGCAAATGAATTGAAACAAAACGAATAATTCCACTATTATTTCCTTTCTTTCGTATCTTTACAAACATTGCACAGTGCACTTCATATGACCATTCCACGAAGTGGCGCCTTGCAGATTGACCAAAGATTCCAGTTTGGATTTAAATCAGGAGAGTTCCCAGGCCAATCTATACTACTTTGATTTGCTCTCAGTTAAGTCTTGCCAGTGTTTTCGTGCAGCGTGGCCGTGGGACAACTAATCGACAGTCGATACAATAGTGTCTGGGTGTGATGAAAATCTGGTGCTATCACGGATGACGCGATATTTTTCAAGACCAAACAAATTTCATAATACACCTCGACAATACATTCATATTACTGCACTTCACTGTAAATGACCTAATCGAATGGAAAAATAGAAGTCGATTACATCCTGTCAGTACAGTGGGTGTAAAACTGACTGAATGGTGAAAGAAAGAAAACTAGTTTCAGTTAATTTGCACATGGGTGTAATTAGAATAATTACTGGTGACCACTTTTCCCTCTCTAGCTATGGTTAACGAGAAAAGCTTTTTAACGCCTAATTTAAAGTAATTATGACAATCTGAAACAATCGAACTCATTATAGAGTTAGTGAATTGCAAATTTTGTGTCTTAATTGTTGATCCACAGTATAGGTTTGTCTGTTTCAACGGCGGGCATAACGCGTTTTCTGAGCACAGTCGTTCTCCAGAGCGACCAGCCAAACCCTACTATAAATGCCACAGAAATCACCTTTGTCTGATACGGCAACTAGGCTGAATGTATAGGAGGGAGCACTTAATCTTACGGGATGGATTCTTGTTTTAAAGGTCATCACGCTCAGATCCTCAGTCATGATTACATGTGACTTCGGGCAAGCAAGACCATCGACGACTTCCGGGCTCTTTTATCTACCCAATTTCACTCAGGTAGCTTAGTTCAACCTGCTGTACGGTTTCCAGGCACTTTCCAAAGGATAGCCTGCCCAGAGCTTATAGCATCAAGGGATTCCCACACCGGCATATTTTGCGATGGTGATATTCGAACCCAAGTCAGCAAACGATCGTTCTAACCGCTCTGATGCAGGTTTATATAAGGCTTGTAAAGCCGGATTTAATACCCTTACTAATTTAGAGACTATATCCTGTATAATAACGTTCTGCACGGCAAAACCTCCAGCTTTATAATTACTTTGATAAAATTATTTTTGAAAAATATTACTCAGAGTAAAATCCTCCTTTATTCTCTCAGTGCCAATGTTTCGTTCACTATCTGGAGAAATTCTAGGGTTTAGGCGAAATAATTTCTATTATTAAAATAATTACTCAAATGAGCTTCCGTGATACGTTTTTTTCAAGCATTATCATTCGTCTTTTGGCTTTTTCCGATTGGTTTAATTGCTATTGTTCTTCTTATATCTCTTTTCTACCCAAGAGCAGTATGCTTGATTCTGTAAAGTAATTTGATATCGCAAATAATCCATCGAATAATGAAATTTTCTCAAGTAGTAAAATAACATTTACGGTAAGTATGGTTATTATATTTTGTTTATTCCTGTACCCAAAAGCTGATATTTTACTCAATTTTTGCCTTTTTACTCGTATAAAAATCTCACTTCTTTATTTGCTTCATTCTGTCGAATATTTCGCGAATTTTAAATTGAAATCCAGTTATGATTACTTAATAATTACGAAAAATAATTACGTATGCCCTTGCTGTAAATGAAAAGAATTATGAAAAACGTGTCTTTTAATCTGCACAGATATTTATGCATATCTTACTTGAAATCTTAATAGACCGACAAATCAATTTAACAGTTCATTTATCAAAATTTTCCTATAAATATGATAATCCACATTTTTATGAATAGTGAATTTCCATGAAGAAGTAGAACACTAATCACTGATGAGCTGTGATACAGTTAAACAGTCTATCTGTCGATGACAATATATATGCTCCTGAAAAATATATTTCGGTTGAGCTCTCTGGGGAAGAAAATGTGAGTTTGTAAACAGTGACTATTATGGCTGATAATGCAAGAATCTTGCACTATCAGCCTTGCTTTAAAGCGAATCGAGTTCTCTCAGTCACTGTGTTTATTCAAAAATAAATACGGTTAAAATCCACCTCCACCGGCTAAGGGGTAAAATCTCCGACTGACGCCAATGATACAGCGAAACAATCTGTCTGTGGATCTCTCTCTCTCTCTCTCTCTCTCTCTCTATATATATATATATATATATATATATATATATATATATATATATATATATATATATATATGCGTATATTTCAGCAGCATGTTAGCATGTTTTCATTTAGACATGTTTCGTTGAATAATTTACACATGTTCTGTCTACTCATTCTCGATAGGATCGTTTCATTTTCACATCCAACATTTCTAAACATTTAGAACAGTATACATCTCTTCATTCGCAATTCAGGAAAAACCGTGTGAAAATACCTCCATAGTCTTTCAGGAAAAGAATAAATACAAAAGTAAAAAAAAATAAAAACCCTTGAAGTTATTTATATTAAAAAAAAATTGAAATTAATCTTAATAAATTTAACTACGAATACGCCACAAGCGTTTTTAAAATATATACAATGATAGTTTGAAATGCCAATGTTTTACTCAGGGTTTTTCCTTTACTTTTTCTACTCCTTCTTTCGTAAAAACTTTCCACAACATACATAGTTACTTCCTCTTAAACGGTGTTCCGTCCACACGCTATGACACGGAACTAATTAAACTGCATAGAAGAAATTTAATGATCACACCAGATGATCACAATAACTTTCATCTATTGTGCTATGTCGAAAGTACTCGGTAAATAAATACAATATGCACCAACATGGCGTTTTCTTCACGTCTTTCATTAATAAAAAAAAAAAGATTATCCGTGAATATGAAAGGATCCTATCGAAAATAAGTAGAGAGAACATGTCTAAATTATAAATGTCTAAATATAAGGGAAGATGTTATAGTTGTTCCAACGAGAGAAAAGTGTACATATTAAAAAGAAGACAGAAATCGCAAACATTTTCTTTGTACTGTGGATTTTTTAAATATATATATATATATATATATATATATATATATATATATATATATATATATATATTATGCTTTATTTTGTATAATTTTGCAACACGTTTCGGATCTTATGACATTCTTCAGTCAAACGGTGAGTATCTACTCTTTGCCTGAAGAAAATCACGAGACTCAAAACCCGTGTTGCAAAATGATATAAAATAAAGCATAATATATATTTTAAAAAATCACATTACATATGCATAATATATATTTTAAAAAATCCACATTACATATATATATATATATATATATATATATATATATATATATATATATATATATATATATATATATATATATCACTGACAAACCCTTTGTCATTATTATATATTGACCTCATACGTCGAATTCGAAGGGAGATTCGAGAGTAGTATATACATATATATATATATGAGGAGGCACGGTGGAGTAATGGATAGCGGCTTGGATTGAGGAATCGCAGAGCCGAGTTCGAATTACAGTCGAATCCATTACATTCACTTACGTGCTAATACCCTTGGGAAAGGTATGAATCCTCTTCCTCTCCCTCCAGCTATGGGTAAAATAGCAAGACACACTGGGTTCTATAGTCTAGGAGAAGGACAACTCTGAATTCAAAACCTGCGGAGTGTCGTTTGGGAACCTTGTGGCTCTCGGTGCACCAGGTATATGTATTTGTCCCTTCAAAAAGTGTGGATGGTCCTGCACGAAGCCTTCCCCACTATAATTCTTAGATGGACACACAGGCAATCAATCTGTTCAATCATCGGGATGGGGGTATCAAAAATAGACTGCTATGCTTCTTGATTTATTTATATTCCCTTTTCATTAGTAGTAAAATACTTTTCATGCTGTATGTGTCGTTGCTTTGCGCTTTCTGCCACGCCCAACTAGACCACGTGTATTTATGTATGTGTAGAATATCGCGGTTATTTGTTCTTTTCGTTGATTTATTCACTTTACGCTCACTACTTAATCTTTTCTCACTTAAATCTATAAAAGATTTTATCTATAAAAAGAATACCCGCTCGGCCCGGTGGCTAGGATGAAAGTGTACTATCTGCGCTTTGTGAGCTGCCGGGTCGTGTGTCTGTCGAACTCTCTGCTTGCAGAAAGAAACCCGGACGAAGCTCCGCCGAAGGGTAGGGTTTCCTTGGGGGAGGTTGACGGAACTGGCCCGCCTCGGCGGGTTTGGATGGTTATTTATTTTTGGCTGGGCCTATGGGCTCAGAGATACCCACATTAAAAAGGCCTTGTGCCAGATTCGATCCCCGTGGGTGGATTGATAAATACCATCTTTTCTCACCTTTTCTATTTTTTCCTCTTTTCTTTCAACTGTAACCATTATAACTTTCGCTTATACACACATAAATATATATTTTTCACTCTCGTGTGGTCATGTGTGACATCACGAGCTGGCACCCGATTTTTGCTTCCGCGTCTCCTATATACGAGTTTGTCGTTACTTGAAAATTTTCATGCAGCAAGCGCGGAATATCATTGTTGTTTCGTCCGTGTGTTGATTGATTTCTTGAAATTGTGATCTTTGATAATGGCTTGTGTAAGCAGAATGGATTTAAACATGTATCAATATAGTGTTTTCCTTTCATCTTGCAACGATAATGTGATTAAGCTTATGAGACAATATGAAAGGAACCTACTTAAAATAAATAGACAATCCTTTTCTATATTATTTAATGAAACATGCATTAACGAACAATTGCTGCCTAAATATAAATATATATATATATATATATATATATATATATATATATATATATATGTGTGTGTGTGTGTGTGTGTGTGTGTGTGTGTGTGTGTGTCTGTGTTTGTGTATTAAATGTCTGTGTATTTAGACAAAAATGAGTATGGTTTAAAACCAAACAAATTATTTGTTTAATATTTTTTTCTATTTTTCTAGATTTAAGTCTATATTTCTAGTTTCCGGTGAAATCATGAATATAGATGTCCGATAACTGTATACTTTGGGCTGACATAATTAACATATTTTTACTCATAATCATGAGACATATTGTATATACTGTGTTTTATTTTGTAACTTGCGAAATTGTTATTTTCTTCAAGTCAGATCTGACTTTTAATAGAAAGTTTTCATGCCTCAGTTATCAGATATGTTTTTTCAAGTTTGTCTCTAAAATTATATTAGATAAGATTTTACTGGCAACGGTTTTTTATCGTTTATGCTGGTAAATTTTTGTAGTCGTTTTTTTTATATTTTTTATATTTGATATTTTTTGTATATGAATAATACTTTTTTTTAATTTCTTTTTGTGATATGCGATTTCATTGAATTAATATCGGATAAATTTCAAATCGGTCTACCCGAGAATGTAGTATTTGTGTAATATATATATTTACACACACACACACACGCACACACACACACACACACACACACACACACACACACACACACACACACACATACATACACACATATATATATATAGTATTTATTAAAAAATATTATGACATAAACATGTTAATCACTACGAAAATAACCATTTTGCTTAAACACTTCTGGTGTTTTGTCATGTGAAGGCATTGATTGCAGAATAAAGATTTGTAAAAAGTTCAAAACCAACCAAATTTCCCTCAATAGGTAAAACCATTCTTACGTAAGCTACAATGACCAATCAAAATACAAGTACATGATAATTCAAAACACTTGACAAGGAACCTTAGATAAAATTTATTAATGCTTAATGTTGTGCTGGACTAAATAAGAAATCATTCTGATTAATTTTTATTTTGACTATGAATTTAAAAAATGAAAAAAATAAAAATTTAATCTTAAATTTAACCCTGCGTTAATTTTAAAATATATAATTTTTCAAAGAAGGAACGGAGGAAATATACGTCGGAAAAATCAGCAAAACCATTTTGGAGAAAACCAAACAATTTATTAAAATTTTGCATGGGCTCTTAAAGTCGGTTAATACCACGGGTGTTATCAACTGGTTCAATCGTATCCAAAATAAGGATAACTGAATTTCATAAAGTTTGACATCATCAATTACTGTCCCTCCATCTCCAAAGATCTTTTCATTTTCGCCTTGCATTTCGCTCAGGAATACTCAAACATTTTTTTTATAATGAAACAGATATCTGGAAATGCAGAAGTTCTGTTCTGCTTTACAATGATAAACCAATAGAAAAAAAAATCAGTGATAGTTTTGATATCTCAAAGGGATCGTTAGATTCTGCTGAAGCCTCTAACTTGGTGGGATTACTTATTTTATACAATTTAAGTGCTTATGATTACCCCGGGCATATAGAGATTATGGATTAGTAGTTAAAGATTATGGATTATGGATTAGTAGTTAAAGACTCTACGAAAATTAGGGTAGATCGTATTAGGAAAATGATCCATAGGAAGTTAGAGGATTTAGATATTAAGACTAAATTTAGGAACAACATTTAACATGTAGACTTTCTGTATGTCACCACATACATTAATAGACATAAATAGTTCTTTTCAACCTTACATGATGGTTAATTCTAACTCAGGTTATGTACATCCTAATTAACCACCTAATTATTTTATTAAGCACATACCTTCCTGCATAGAATTTAGAATCAGTGCTAAGTCTTCTAGCAAAGAAGTTTTTAATAAACATAGTCATAATTCTGCCATATGAAATTGCGGTGATGAAGGTGCCACTATTGAATATAAAAATTCTATTAATTACGACCATAATAAGAAAGGAAGATATAGGAAGATCATCTGGTTTACTCTCCCTTTCAACCTATTAGTTAAAACTCATTTAGGACAAACATTTCTAAATCTTATTAAAGAATACCCCAAAATAAGTAAAATATTCAATTATAATACTCTTAAATTAAGCTATTGTTGTTCTGATAACCTGGGAAAATAACTAAAAAGCATAATAACAGAGCCTTAAACAAGTATAAAACTCAAAAAACTTGACTAATTGCAACGTTGCAGTGAGTAAGACTAAATATAATAACACTAACAATAACCATAATTATAATCATAATAATCATAATTATCCACTACTGAATAATTGTTTAGCATGTTCTCTAGGTTATCTCAGTAATATTTCTACACTTGAAAACACCTATATTAAAACAATTACATTGGAAGTACTATGAATACGTTCAAAAGCAGTTTGTATCAACATGTACAATATTTCAACAACAGTAATCATAAATACAGGACATTGTTGTCCAAGTATTTTTGGAGTTTAAAGGAGAAAAGCAAAACACCTAGTGTTAAATGGAAAATAATTAAGAGATCTTGAGCATGTAATTCTCTATATGCCCCTTTCATCTATGCCTTAATGAAAAATTAGAGATCATTGATGGCAAGATCAATCTCTTAATTTAAAGGAATGAAACCACTGTTAATTGCAAATATAGCTCACAATTTAACTTACAAAATGTCTAGTAATATTTTCAACGACAATGCAATATTATTGCAAGTTTAGATTGTTATTACTGCTATTATTTGTTAGACCTATCTATTTGTGTGTATGTATGTTTATGTATGTGCATATCTATCTATGTGTATGTTTGTGCGTATGTTTCTATTTGTATTTATATATTTGTGTATATATGTGTGTATGTATGGATGTAATATATTTGTATATTTATATGTATAAGCACATATATGTATATATGAGTATACATTAATATTTGATAGCGATTTAATTTAGAATATCTTATTGACTTAATACTAAACAGCTGTGAATCGTTATGAATTAAATTTAGCTCTGAATTCATTATAGTCATTTAGATAAGACTGTACATAAGTTATTAGTAAGCATGTTTGTTTCTACGCATGTGCATGTGTGTCTGCGTGTTTATTTGTGTGTTTTTATGTAGGAGTATGCGTTGATTTGGTTGTTTGTATATATATATATATATATATATATATACATGTATATATATGTGTGTGTGTGTGTGTGTGTGTGTGTGTGTGTGTGTGTGTATTTATGTGTATTTATATACAGTGCTGTTCGATAAAAGTGACTCACCTTATCCTTTGAATTTAGCTCAGCTTTCGTTTCATCAGAGAAGAGAACATTCTTTCAGTCTTCTATGGTGATATCTTTTTTAATAGTGAGCCCATTCAAGTCTCTTGGCTTTGTTGACTTTATTGGCTTTGTTTATTTGCGGCTTAAACCTTCTTGTACAAGATTTGTAGCCTTGTTCTAACAAGGTTTGTAAACTTGTTCTGACAGACTGTTGAAGAGGCCAGAGTAACACCTTGTTCTTCGCTTAGATTGGCTGCAATTTCTTGGCTAGTTATAATCCTATTCTTTGCAACTTCTCTCTTGATTACCCTGCCAGTTCTATCATCAATCGTTTTCTTTCGTCCCCCTTGTTTCCTTCCTTGGAGCAGGAGTGGAATCATTATGTGCCCTAACCACTCAATTTCTACAATTTCTCTCGTAGACTTGCCTGCTTTTGAGAGGGCAATAATAAATGCCTTAAGTGGTTCTGATGCGTGTTTGTACCCTTTCATCTGGTGAGTAACTTGAGTGCCTATTTCAAGCTGTTTTTATACTGTATGAGGCTTTCTGGAATATTCTGGAATACTCTAGATTTAATTTAAGCTGTTCTAGAATTCTTTAGAATATTGTTTAGAGTGTATTGTAAAATAGTTTTCAATGCTTTGTCAAAAGCTCTTTAAATTTGCCAGTTTAATCATTAGAATGTGATATCTGAGTCACTTTTATTTCAGTTTTTTGCTGAATCTCATTTATATCCAAATTTATAATTATCGATAGAATACATTAGGGTGAATAAACTTTTTTCCTAGGTGGTCCGGAAGGGGTCTTAATATTAGCAAGATTAAAAATTATTTTAACCCCTAAACAATAGACAAAAAATATTTTTAGTAAAAAACATTAGGTGAGTCACTTTTATCGAACAGTACTCTCTCTTGGATATATCTATATATGTTTGTAAATGTGATTTCATTTCTATATATGCTGGATCTTATTGTCTGAGTTGTACTTGGCAGTTAGATTTTTTTATATTCTGAGTCTGCCTTTGCCTTTATTCGTATGTGTATATGATTACTTGTATATGTTTTTAATTGTATGTATATGGGTATGGTATAATTTTCTTTGACGTGGATTTCTCTATTTTCTACGTCGACCGTGTTTTTGCGTGTTTCTATATATTAACATGTTTGTTTATTACGATGTGATTGTATCTGTCTTGTCATTTGTAAAACTTCCTCATCTGCCCACATCACCTGAATTCAGATCCCTTCAATTGTATCCAATTTGTTACGATATTTGAATACATTATGCATGGCACATGGAACTAAAACAGTCTACCCCAGTGAGCGAAATAAAGTGTCAAGTTCGATATTCCAACCACTTCAAGAAGGCCGGAGCGTACAACGCTGTCATAAATATACCAACAAAGATGATAACGATAGTCCCAACAATGTAAATAATATATATATATATATATATATATATATATATATATATATATATATATATATATATATAGTTATACTCGGGCCGAATCCCAAAAGGTGATTGTTTTTTCTATATCCATATATATTTACCAATCATGGACGTCATATAAAACGCGCGGTATTCTTTGAATTTTCAGAAAATAAATATTTGTTGTTAGCAACAAAACTTTGAAAGATAACTTCAGAAAAGCATCAGAAATAGTTTATCTCCTTAAAATTGATATTTAAATTTGGGACAATATTTATTAACCAATAAACTTTCGAGATTAATTAAATGTATTTTTTGTTTTCTTCTGGAGCCAATATTTCGTTATAAAAGCGCATTTTAGTTCACTAATTAGTTTTTAAGTCCACCTTTGAGGAAGGGTCTGTCTTTTCTTATACAAAACTTAAATTATCATTCCTATATTACATTTTTGAATCCGAAAAATTCTTAGCTATATTGACAAATACATAACATGCAGGCTCTGTTTATTTACGAGCCTCAATCTTAAGGCAGCACAACCCTTTATTTATGTTGCCGCATACATGAAACAACGTATATGTAACACACATTTTCACATGTAGATGCATTATGTTTCTTATATACTAAAGTGTATATATATCGTGTGATAGATAAATTGTCGTTTAAATTACGCAAAAATGAAAATAACACTAACAGCACTTTTTAACAGAAAGATTTACCAAAATTACGCAAAAAACATCTTGAATTACTAAAGTTAAAATGTATTCAATAAAATCGTTTTGGCTTCCACCACGGCTTCCAGACGTCTTTGGAATCTCTTGCAACTCTTCTGGACTGTCTCCCAGTTTAAGTTGGTGAGTGTTGCCATAATTCTTGCCTTCAGTTCATCTTTGATGTTACAAGGAGTTTTGTTGGACTCTCATTCAACTGCGACCCGCACATAATAATCAAAAGTGTTTCAGTCTTGTAGTTAGGTGGTCGCCATCACTAGTGATCATTCGAAACACATTTAGACTGATCCAACAGTGTCCAAATCCTCTTCAGTGTCTGCAAATTCACACTCAAACACTCTGAAATATTTGTATTGGAGTTGTCGGCGCGAATGCCAAGTAGTACAGCATGCCGTTACAAAATTTCTGACAGAGTGAATTGCGTCATGGTGCTTTATTTCGCACAAAAGGTAACCAAATGACCCTACTATACTGGGCGGTCGAAATTTAAAAAGAAAATGCGCACGCGCGAAATTAAAAATATAAATGGCGACAATTTGCCCACCGTAAAATTTGTATATATATATATATATATATATATATATATATATATATATATATATATATATATATATAGGCTTACATGCGGGCTTGAATGCTATATATTGTTATACCGAAGATATTAACATTATCATCATATATATATTTTCCAAAATAAATGCCACTTACTTTACTGTACGAGATTAAGAATGTTATAAAGTCTGGTATTAACACATATCTGTAGTTATCATTATTCAGGTGTTGGATTGTTTAATGCTGAAATGCAACTTAAAAAGCAATGACTGATTAAATGAATCACTATAAACAAATAATGGAGAGAGGATAGTCAAGTTAAATCCGAGAAGAGAATTAAATAAAAGAGTATAGAGTGATTTGGATGTCGACTATGATAAAAGGATAAAAAGTGGATCAAAAGTCTGTGAGTTTTTGATTGGTTCTCTGAAAAACTGAGACATCCAATATGTCTCAGAATAGCATAGTAGGATTTTTCATAGATTTCATTTTATCAAACAGTGTACTGCTTCTATTTATATGTGCTGCGACCCTTTAGGTCGTACGGTATCATGATTCTCTAGAATTTCTTGTTCATTTTAGTTCTTAATAAATGTTTTTGTTTTGTTATTTCTCCTAGAATTTGTACCGCAATCTATTTACCTCTAGCTTTCTATCTTATGTGCTGTCTTCCTCTCTTGTCCTTACCTTCAATCTGTCGTGAGAGTATTAGATTTTTCAAGCGCTCTTTCCTAATTATTTTCCATACAAAATTCAACTCTCTCTTCCTAATATTATGTATAATTTTTCGTTTTTTTCTTACAATTTCTCTAAAACTTCTATTTTCCCTAAAACCAACATGTTCCGTCACTGGTTTCCTTAGCTTGTGAACCCACATTTCGGCTGCATCAAGTCTCCTCTTTAACCGTGAAGAGATTGTCCAACATTCATTGCCATATAGGTGGAAGGATATAACGTAACAGCAATGTACATTTTTCTTTGATTCTAAGGAATTGTTTCTGTTTTTTAATACTATACTTATCACTTGGAAGTCATCTTGGGCTATACCAATGCACCTTCTGATGTCAGTGTAGCACATTCTTCTCTCTCTTAAGATTTCTAGCTACTTAAATTTTTGCATTTGTTTGATTGTGGTATCGCCAATTTGTAATTTGCACATCGAATTATTTGTTTTGCTTTCAAATATGCATTTCGTCTTCTTGAAATTGATGTTACTTCTTTTCTTCTCGCTTTCCATAGTCATGCCATGCAGGGGATCATGTATGTTTTCGTATCTTCTATCAACATTGTGTGATCTACATATCTTGTTTGTTAAGATTGTGACCACCACTGACGAATCTAGTTAAGACTTCTAATTCTCATAGAATGACCCCCTCTATAGGGTAAATAAACTTGTTTTACACTCCTTTCTATTTTTTTAATATCTACTAAATAAATTTTCTGTCCATATGCAGGCGATTTGCTGACAGTATAGTTTCTGGATTGCTGGTTTCCAAACTTCATGAATTTAAGCGTTCAACTAGGCTGACATCTCTCTCTCACCCTTTCACTGTCGAAACTTAAATGTAACCGTCTCTTCTACTCCAATAGCTTCATGACTCGCACCTCTCGCCTGTGGAACTCCCTTCTCTATTCTTGTTTCCCTGATAGCTATAATCTCCAACTATCCAAATGGAATGTCAGTCGACGTTTCCAGATGCCTTAATCTATCCCATATCCTTTTCTTCATCCTTTCCTCCATCCCTCCTCTTTGCGTCCGCTCCAACTCTTTGTAACCCCTGCTTGCTAGTGGCTTCCTGCCTTGCTTGGGGTGAAACGCAAAAAAAGATATATATATATATATATATATATATATATATATATATATATATATATATATATATATATATATTCCCAAATATGAAAAGGTTACTTAGAATTTCTCACTGTTCTTTGTATATTTTAGTAAAAGATTTTTAATAATTTATAAAAACCTGGGTACACAATTCTACTTTTGTAGTGCACTTTCTGATGTCATTTTGAGTATAAATATCGCGTTCCTTATTCCAATGTCTTTAACGAACCGCCATTTTTCTTGTTTTTTCGGTTCGATTCCTCTGCGCGTTTTTTTCATTAGAATTCGTATAAGTTTAATGCTATTAAAGGACGGTGATTTTGATGACACCACAAATAAACTGAAAATAATAAAGTTCTGTTTTTTTTTAACACTTAATGTCCGTCTTTGCGTCAATTAAACTAATGTATCTTTTATTTTTTGAATAAAATAATGAAAACAAAATGAAATGCTCAGCATTTATTTATTTAGCCAATTACTGAACATCAGTTGTATATTCAGAATTGATGCTCCAAGAAAGAAACCTTAAACAGCGCGTTATAACAGACATAGATAAAATTTGCTTTTTGTTGCTGGGTGCTACAATTGTCTATGGCGGAAATTAAAGACAAAATAACTTTTCTATTTGTTCATCTACATTTTCTCATTCATTTTCGGTCTAACAATCAAATCAATAATGTTTTGAGATTTCACAGAAATAGATGTAAGACAAGACATATATAAAGTTCACTAATTCTGCATTACAAACGCATTTATTTTCTTTTATAGAAAACTGTGTTGGTAAATTTGTTTGAAAATTACATTTGTCGAAAAATAGTTGCTTGCGTTGCATTAATCATTAGTATTTTACCCAGTGCTTTGCCAGTTAATACGGATTTAATTGGTATTGTTTCCCGAGAGTGGAACGCATTCTTCATCCTATTACGATAAAGTTTCTACATGAGGACATTTTACGCTGAAAAATGTATAAGGGGACGTAAAAGCTGAAACTCTTTTCTCAGAACTGAGGAACAAAAATATCAAATTGTGGAAGGTAAGAAAATTAATGGTAGTGGCGCATATTAGCCACAAGAGCCAATTACATAATTCTGTTCATGGTGGGTTGTTAAATATATCGTATAAAATATATGTAATATCATACTCTTAAAAATAGAATTCTCTTTGTCTTTGATACCGTCTTCTTTCTTTTTAATATCATTCTCTAGGAAAAAAAAAGACTTTTTTTCATTCCTATTCAAATGTACAAGCTAGTATGGAATGAACCGGCCAATAAGTGTGAAAGTCATAAAAGCACAAGTAAATAATTGTCCCAGCATCTCTAAATATTTTATTTCATTCTTTATATTCCCTACTAATTAAATATTCGATTACACAATGCCATGACCGATGGTAATATGTTTTCTCTTGAAGTAGTTTCTATATGTTTTCATGCATTTTATAATCCGCTCTATTTTTTATTACATACCATGTGCTACCAATTGAGGTCGGGTACCGTGGATTCCTTGGGCAGTCAACCATTTCCTTCATTCTGATGGTGGGCATCAATAGCCGGAACCTGAAGCGTGCTACTCATTGTCTCCAGACTACATCTTAACAAAAATTCTGTTGTATCTGTTCAAAATCCTATATAAATAAATTTAAATCAAACGATGCTCGCAACACAGCTACTTCCGACGTGAAACACTTCTGTTTACCTTCCATTCGATGTCATTGATAACCGTCTCTAAAAGCGCGTTGTGTATTCCAACGCTGAAAATCTCAGTCGCAGTTGTAAAAATTAATCGTGAGGGACTGACACGTATAAAAAAACAACAATACCCTGTCCGGTGGAAAAAGCTGCTGGTTGCGCCAGGGGTGGCAGTACTACCTTAGCCCTCGAAACTGTGTTATCTCCCATTGTTAGCGGCTGACGAGGGCAGGGTATCGCACGTGCTTTCACCGGTTGTATGTAGAGAAGTTACTATGAACGTTATTTTTGGTGGGCACATCTGTTTGAATTGGAATCGTTGTTTTTTTTGTTTTTTTAATTTCTCAAAGAATGTAATTAATATGAAGTGACCTAGAGGAAGACCTTCTGCTAAAGAAAAAGGGGCTACACGATGAATTAAAATTATTCCTTTTCTTTTATCAGGGAACCATAACTAACGTCACGAATCGGTTATAGAATTTCGAAAATGTTTTCTATCTTTCGCTGAATTTATTTTGAATGCATTTAGAAATGTATTTGCATCTCGGTGTGGTGAAATGCTTAGATAGGTTATCTTGCCAAAACAGTTGCAACTGGAGAGTGAATTCGATCCTGACTGGTTGGCCCATACTTTCGGCCCTGTGCCACATGTAAGCTACGCTTAGAAAATCAGTATATAAATATATTTGCTTCTCAAACAGATATTGTTTCGTTGTTACAAAATTTGTATTCATATCAGAAGTTTTTTTCTGTATTAAGGAGAAAAACAATTTCCTTCCAATATCATCATCCATATTCTTATTCATTACTTTACTACCTTAGTTTGATTTATGTTGTCTCCCTAGTGGATCACTAATTCTTCAATATCTATGCATGTTTATCTTTATTTGTTCGCTTTCTCTACATTAAGATTCAATTTTTTTTTCAAAGGTTCTCTTTTCTGCTTTCAATTAACAATCTGGCTCGGATCTTATTATGATTTTTCTTCCCTTTTTATATCATGTTCCCCGTAACATCCGACTCTCTTCCTATCATTTGTTTTTTTTAAATATGATGCTCTTGATATTTTGCAGTGATTATTTGCAGAAATTTCCTCAACGTTAATGATTTCATATAACCAATTTATATTGTTCAGTCTATAGTCCTCATCTTTATTGTCATATTTCCCACGTTTAGGCAGTTGTAAGCACCAGCCTTCGTTAGATGATATATGTCCCGAAGGAAACATAACCAAGAGGCTAAAAGTGTTGGTTGAAGTATACCAGTAACTTAAAAGAATGAGTTGTGAGTTCAATACCTGGCCAAAGCAGAGTTCGACAAAACTTGGAGCGTTTAGTTACTAAAGGGAAATAACTGAAAGTGAGATATCCGTAAAAGGCATGGCATGTGGAACTAAAACAATCTACCCAGGTGGGCAAAATAAAGGGTTTAGACTGAAATTTCACCGTATATCATCTGAAGAAGACCAGAGTGTGCAACCACCGAAACGTCGTGAATATAACAATAAAGATGAAGTCAACACACCGAAGAATTGTGCAAATAGTACCATACCTTAGTTTAAAAAAATAGATAGATTTTGATGCTTTTAATATCGCAGGAATTCCCGATCGTGTGTCTATCCTGTTTCGGAAATTATTTGCTGTTAATATTATGCGTTACGTCTTTCGTACCATTGTTTTCATTTTCACCGTTACTATCGGTTTTTGCATCAGTTTTTCTGCCTAAATTATTGAGGGATATATCGTTAATGTTATCACTTCATTCTTCGACCATTTTCGCGGTTTTCGTGTGCATTATCACAATATTTTGTGCACAGTACACTCGAGTCTTCGCTCGATCTAGGTTTTCTAGGATGAGTTATTTTTTCCTGTTATGCATTCAAATTTTTGTTCTTGTTTCTCGCTTGTCGAATCCACTTCCGGATCCTTGCATTCCAGCCAAATTTGGTCTTCAAAAAATAAATATCAATCATTATCTTCTTTCTTCTTAACTCCTCCTCTTTTATTCTTTTCTCACTTTAATACAAGTTTTATCTTATATTCTCTAACACTCATTAACTGTTTCCATCTAGCGGCTTTATTGTATTACTTGGAGTGAAATGATTTTTAAAAAATGAGTCCTAGACTTTATCATCATTATAATAAAATTTCAAATATTCTTCGAGATTAAATATCTTAGATTTAGTGTTTGATTTCAATGATTTGTCTTTTTTTTTCTTGGCGCTGTTGCATTCATCATATTTGATCACAATAAATTCCAGGATACTTGCTGCCCAAAACTGTTATGAGTTGTTTTTACTTATTACGTACATAGTAAAATGTTCGTAAAATATTCTTTGAGTTACATGCTGTAATAAAAGAAAAAAATCATATGTTTATTATTAACTAGCAGTCATTCCCAACTGGTCGATCAGAAAAAGCGTTCAATTAGAATGGAGCAAAAACAGTATCATATTTTGATGTAACAGAGTTTATATTCTTCAATTACTTTAAAGCATTTTTATTAAAAACAGTTAGGATTTATGCAGATACTGAGATAAAAGAAGTAGTCTTTATTTATTCAATCGATGTTAGCCGAAGACATGAAGGGGGAAGGCAGGCAACATGAAGTCCCACTTCAGATTACAATTATTTTGGAGTTTTTGATATTCAATTTGTCAGAGTGCTACCAGCGATTTGTGTTGAAATCGATTTTTCGTTTTCCGCAATTTTTCGCTAAACGCAGTGGCGTAGAAATAAAAAAAAAATGAGATATCGTTGAGCACGTCCTGATGTAAGTAACCTACATATCGAGTTTGAACGAAATCGGAGAAAAAAATTGAATTTATCGATTTTTGATCGGCTTTATTAGTATTGACTTTTATAAAGAGAATTATCGATTTTTTTTTTACGCTAAGAACCTATCTCTTACATTGTACAACGTATTTGACAAGTTTGGTCAAAATGCGTTGGAAATATATCACACATACAGACAGACACACACACAGACATCCTCTGTTTTATATATAGAGATTTCATATTTTATAAAAAAAAATCAGCTCCAGATCTTCAAAGCTGGTTTCTGCCCCAAAATTCTGGGATGTGGCTTTCCTTTGATCGAGTTTCTCTGCATGTGTTGCGTTTATGAAACTTACTTTGATCTTGATCTTTTCTAGCATTCTGTCTACATATCTGACAATAATTGTTGCTAGGATGCAATGTATCTTGGGAATCAGTTACTTTGAATTTTTTTCATTGTCAGTAGTTTTTGCCTAATTAATTTCAGGCTGTTTTTTCTGCTTAAATTTCTCTATTGCGATATTTTTAACTTCCACTGATACTTTCAACCAAGTGTCCAATAATTTATTTTATCTCCTAGCATTTTCCTCTCTGCATTCTATAAATGTATCTTAAAGAAAATATGTAAGATATGATATCGTTAATATTAAGCACTGAGTCATTCGGAACGATATTCTCGCATTTGATCTTATCAACATTTTTCGCTCCAAGTTTTTTCGTGCTTTTTTATACTTAATTACTGACATTAGGACTTTTTCTTATTATGGATTGGTTTTTGTGACAGGACCCAAAGAATGCGAGTTCAAAACCCGGTTAAGGCAGTGGAGAACTTTCAGAGGGAAATTAACAGGAGATAACTGATAACTGATATCCATTAAACATGGCACGTGGAATTAGAACAGTCTACCCCAGTGAGCGAAATAAAGTGTTCAGTTCGACATTCCAACGACCTGAAGAAGGCGGGAGCGTACAACGCTCGAAATGTTGTAATAAATATGGCGACAAAAATGAGGACAATAGTCCGAATAATGTAAATTATGTAAGTGCTTACTTTATTTTACTCGATCGAATTTTGATAAGAGGAAGAGAAATGATATTTGTGCATTTTCTATTCCATTTTAATTTATTCATTAAATATGTCCGTTTTTGCCATATATTGCTTTTAATTTATTCATTTTCTAAAAAGGTTTTCTGGTTTATTAGCATGTTCCTGAATCATATTTTTTCCTATTTTCTGAAAGTAGCAGTTTTTTTTTCTATTAATCTTTCCTTTGATTTAATGTCATGATATTCTGACCGCAATCTTCTACAGCCTTCTTCATCTCTTACATTTTTAGGATTAGACATGATTTCGATATTGTGATGATTCTTTTGTTACCATTTCCTCGAAGTTGCTGACATTATGATTTTAATATTTGTTTCTAAGACAATATTCAATATAAAGTTATTCTTATGAAATCATTGATTAATTTTAACGCTAAGAAAACAAATTCGCTTTGGTCATAGAGGAAATTTATTGGCTTCCATCAGTATGGCTGATGCTAACCTCCAAGGGTGAGTAATTCGTTTCTCTTCAATTAATTTTAATTGAACACTGACATGAAGTGAAACGATTATATTGAATCAATTTCTAGATTTGAATTTTGGAAAATGGCTCAATGTGTCGTTCCAGGCATTTTATCCCCGCCGAATCTTTCTTAGACTACTATAAGACTACAATTCGTCCGTGCATTTAATATTGCTGTCAAATCTAATCTGGCTATATATGATAAGTTTTGCTATATATTTACAGATTCTTCGCAAAATCTAAGGAAGACTTTGCAAAGCTGTTTGTATCTCAAATATTTTCACGCTCTGTAAAGCTTTCGGTTTTAATGGCTTTATCGGTTTGATTAAGGGAAAATGAGTAAAATTGTCCCGACACACTTTTGTCATTATCATATCTTTTCAAGGTCAGTAGTCGACAGTGTTTGTGACTAAATGTGCCAGATGATATGTCGTTAATTGACAAAACAAAACATTGGTTGTTTTTGGCATTGTTTTCTTGTTGGCCTCGGTAATCTCAAACCTTGTTTCTTTAATGTCACAAATGAAGTTTTCTTAAAATTGATTTTATCTGGCCAGTTTCTCTGATTGTTTTTTATGAGTATATTTGGTCCCCTGTGATATTCTTCCTTCTTGCTACCAAATTATCGGCACTGAAAGCTTGTTATTTTATACACCAAATCTTTCGTCTAGTGTCTTCATCTTTCTTTTATGTATTTATTTTCTCGTTTTTTATAATAAAAGGGATCATGTCTTTATTATGTTGAAATGCCAGTTCATGTTCGATCAGTGAATTTAAACAGCATTGAATCTAATCATTAGTCCGATGGATGATCACTGAGGAATACCTGGTGACGTGAGATAAGCGACATGCCTAGCAAGCTGGAGGTAGATACAATCCTGACTCTTATACATAGCAGAAGAGTTTGACATATGGAAGTGCTTCTGGATTTACAGGTTGCAAATACTTGGTGAGGTTGTGTAAGTGAGTGATCTTTCTCAGTCATCTGTAGCTTTCTATCTGATCTAATGTATGAGGGCTTCTATGCCGATATTACGCATAAATACAATTGGATCAGCTTCCTCAAGTGTGTTGCCATTATTTGAATAATTTTACTTTAATATACTACAAAATTCTTTCGTTCCCAATTTCTTATATGTTATATCTAAACTTTTATATATTCCTTCGAGATAGTTTATACATTTTTTCTCTATATTTTATCGCAATTACTTAGTGATCGAAATAGCCTCACTTTTACCTTTCAGAACACTTTTCTTTTAATATCATTTTAACGCTTATATTTGCCAATTTTCTGGCTCGACTTCTGGGAAGAGATATCATTATTATGCATTTATTTACTGAATATTTTGGTTTCAGTAATCTCTAGCTGGGTTACGGCTTTAATTTCTGAGTTAATGCGATCCCTTTCTTTTTTTTTCAGACGAAATCTCTCCTCTTTTAATTCTTTTTCGAAACATTTTATTATCAACGCCCTTTCGGCATCTTTCCTTCTTGAATTTCGCTTGGAATATCGTTAATCTTATACACGGGTAAATTCGTAGATGTTTAGTTATTTTTCCTTTGTTTCTCAATTTATAATTTCTATTTACTCAGAATATTTCCAGCCCAGCTTATTTCTAGTACACAAGATTAGGTATTCCTTTGTAGTAATTATTTTAAACTCATCTTTGCTGTCTTATGAAAATTTAAATTGATTGCACACTAGTCTTTTTTAGGATTAATTGTCTAAGTCGGGCCTTTGCAAAAATATACGCATTGATTTTATTGGACGGGTTTCTTCACTATCGTTTCTCCTGATAAGACGTTACAACGAACCCTAAAGAATCATAGTATAATATATAGTTTCATCTAAAAATGTAAACATATATAAACATGGTATTGGCATTGACCTGATTTATGTGTGAAGACTTGTAAAAAATGGGAATTCTTGTCTGAATTAACACACACACACACACACACACACACACACACACACACACACATATATATATATATATATATATATATTATAATACCTCAATAATACCTCGTCTACCAATGAGACACTCTTAACCTATTTCTGGTATTTGATTAATGATCTCTCGCGGAACATCCTCACGTCATGAGTAAACATCTATAAATATATTACCACAGTTTATGGATACACTTCCAGAAATAAAAATGATCATTACTTTGAATTTGATCTCTTCAAATATTTAGATCTATAGGGAATAAAAATCTTATGAATTTCATTACCACAAAAAGAAGCTGATATTAATTCGTTTATCATTCGTCACTCTCTGAATTTCTCCAGTCACAGTAAACTTTTGCCCTGTGAACTAGTTACATGCTTTGAACGTCCATTGTGTTTTAAGTTAACACAGAACTTTAGTGGAACTCATTGATAAAGATGATAAGAAATAGTTGGCTCACTGTACCGCTACTGAAAGTAATTGAATCCTACGTGCCATGGCTTACCTTGAAAAGAGTTGAATTGGACAGAAAATGGGGTGTATTGCTCCCATATCTCCGGTGGAGCTAGGAATCCTCACTTTCAAGCCTTGATAGAATTCATGTTTCTTTACGTGACCTAGTAGGAGGGTATATTTTTCATGGTACAATATGTTCCCCACTGTCTCCACGCTGATATGATTTATGTATCCTTATTCTATCACTATATCCTTGTCCTGACAAGCTACATTGCTTAGTTTCATAAGTTCACATTTTTAACCTTTTTCTGAAATAAAAGAAAACGATTTGTTTTTACTTTTAACCCACCCATTTCTATCTATCTATCTATCTATCTATCTATCTATCTATCTATCTATCTATCTATCTATCTATCTATCTATCTCTATATATATATATTTATTTATATATATATATATATATATATATATATATATATATATATATATATATATTGATAATATTAGTGGTTAATACACACACACACAAACACACACATAAACACACACACAAAAACACACACACAGACACAGACACACACACACACACACACACATATATATATATATATATATATATATATATATATATATATATATATATATATATATATATATATAAAATATATAAATATATATACATACAAACATACACATACATATATATAAAGGTATCCAAGAATCCAGGTAGAACTCAATGCCCAGAACAGAGTAAGAATAAAATAATAAGGCTTAAATCCTAATTATGATCTAATTCATCAAACCTACACATTCAAAAACTTTTTTGGAATTTGTAGGTTTGATGAATTGGAGCTTAATTACGATTTCAATGTAATAAATTATAACTATGGAATATTAGTGTTTAAGCCTTTTATTATATATATATATATATATATATATATATATATATATATATATATATATATATATATATATATATATATATATATGAATATAATTAGATCAAAAATAATGTAAATTCTAACGTTTATCACAGGATTAATTTAAAAGAGGGCTCAATACTAAGAGTAAAGTAATAATTATTTATTATAATTTTTACGTAAAGATAAAAACTTGCTCACTACAAAATGCATTCTTGTATCAATGCCGCTTCATCTCGACTGGTGAGAACAAAAATAATTAGCTAACCATTTTTTGGTTCTCCCCAGTTTGGATGTAGCTGCATGGAAACAAGAATGCATCTTCGTAGTTATCAAGTTGTTTATGTCCGTTTGTAAAAATTACAATAAATCAACACACACACAACCCCCCCCATATATATATATATATATATATATATATATATATATATGAAGTGAGGTGCAATCGTCAGGCGGCCTGAAGATTGTGCCTAGCATGAAACAGCCTGTCGCCTCTGAGTATTGACTTCAATGTTCACATTATATTTATATTTACATACGCTCTATCTCTGATACTAAGCACTTTATCCCATAAATATACCACACCTTAAAACTATATATATATATATATATATATATATATGTGTGTGTGTGTGTGTGTGTGTGTGTGTGTGTGTGTGTGTGTACTAAAAATAAATGCTAAAGCTTAAAATATTAAATAGACTGGGTTCTCAATACCAAAATCGAGAGATCCCAAATATAATATAATAATATTATCAAAGCCAAAATTTCGATACTCTGAATTCTATGTATAACAGTGATCACATGTTTAATAGCTCGATTGATCAGTTAAATTTAATATATCAGGATTGAAAACGTTGTAGTACCGAAAATAAAGTCGAAGAAATTTGTCTGAAATTTTCAACATATAATAAATAATCGTTTTTTATCAAACACACCCTCTTTGACATTTGAATTGTATAAAAAGTTTATGGAACCCAATTATTTCCACGAATGACTTCACTTTTTAAAACTGAAATTGTTTTAAAAAATAATTTCTATTACTATTAAGAGAAGAAATACCGAAAACAAAGTTAAAAGATCACTCCCATTCGGTATTTCAATCGATATTTGATTTCTACCTGAAATGTAGTGTCGTATTAAAAAAGTTTGTCTAGTCAAAATGTCAGACAGACTTTGTTTAGAACGTAAAGATGGGAAAAAATGATAAAAAAGGAACAAATATTGTGCATCTTCTGATATGGTAAAACTTGGTCAGAAAATGTCAGTGACATTTTTCGACAGTGAAACCACAAGAAGGCTCCTTTCATCGAAGCCCGTATATTATCAATAGAAAGAATGTCAAAAATTATCTTCTGTTGCTTTATTTGCTGTTTAATACTAAATAAAAAATGAAGAGTGAATGAGATAAGGAGAAACTTGAAAATAAAAAAGAAGCATTTAAAGTCTGTTAATGACGAAAATAGACGACAAAAAATCAAATATTTAGCAAAGTGTGATTTGGTTTACAGCATATCAACCTCAATAGGTCATTTAATGCCGACAAGATTTTTATTGCTGGTGATATTTTTTATTTATCTATCTATCTATCTATGTATCTAAGTATATATTGATTTGGTTTGGTTTGTTTTATGGCATATCAACCTCAATGGGTTATTTAATGCCGACAAGTATTTTATTGCGGGTAATATTTTTCATCTATCTATCTATCTATCTATCTATCTATATATATATATATATATATATATATATATATATATATATATATATATATATATTGATTTGGTTTGGTTTGTTTTACGGCATATCTACCTCAGTGGGTTATTTAATGACAAGATTTTTATTGCTGATAATATTTTTTATGTATGTATGTATGTTTGTATGTATGTATCTATCTATCTATCTATCTATCTATCTATCTATCTATCTATTGATTTGATTTGGTTTAGTTTACGGTATATCAACCTCGATGGGTTATTTAACTCCGACAAGATTTTTATTGCTGGTAATATTTTTTCCAAAATAGAATGTTACTGGTAATATTTTTTTTTCAAACTTATATTGCTTGTGGTAATTTTTCTTCAAAAATATATTGCTGGTAATATTTTTCCAATGCTATTACTTGTATTAAAACCTATTTTTATACTTTCATAGTATTTTAACCCCTTCGGGTGTTTAACTATTTTCCCATAGCGGGGACCCTGGCAGGTGAAACCACCCTGGGTCAGGGTGGACCTGGGAAAACCAGCATTTAAGAGGTGGTTCCACGCTTCTCAAAGCTCCTGATCAAAGATATTGCTGTCGGATGTAATTTATCGTCTTACCCGGGATGCGGATGTAGTTTATGGAGTTTCCAGTCTGATAAATTTATAAGAGTAAATACTATTAGGAAAGGAAAAACATATTTTAAGAAAAGTACAAATAGGATTCCATACGAATTTATTTTTTTCATCTGCTATTTTTTTAGTTCAAAACAAAACTCAAGCATTCCCTTTATTAGATACATTACTCTGTCGTAATATTCCATAATGTGCTAGGAAAGAAATTTGGTCTCCTGTTTCCCAATTTCTAGCTTCTTAATTCTTACGTGAATAATATCTCGACTATTGTAAACAAGGCTATTGTGTATATGAATTCTTGCTATTCCCAAGGTCGTTAGTGTGAAGTAAAAGCAATAGTTCAAGCCGGTATTTTAAATCAGCAATTGACACTGATAATCATTCCAACACGCGAACACCCAAATTAGCTTTCCTAATGAGAAAAAAAAATCCTTTCTCCTTCATTTTGAAAGTTACGTGACAAAAATTAAAGCACACTCCTAACGAGTTCTGCGTATGACGAAAAACTGTATCCGCATCCTGGGCAAAACGATAAACTACGTCCGACAGCAAGGCCTCTGATCAGAAGGTTTTGAGAAGTGTGGAACTAACTCTTAATTTCTGGTGTTACCAGTGTCACCCTTACCTGGGGTGGTAGCACCTGTTAGGGTCACAGCGATAGGCAAATAGTCAACACCCAAAAATGGGTCAAAGCACTGTAAAAGTGTATAAAAAATGCTTTAATACCAGAAATGTTTTGTTTGGAAAAATATTACCAGTAATACATGTTTGAAGAAATAAATAATACCAGCATTATACCTTTGGAAAAAATATTACCTGCAATATATTTTTGAAAAAAAAAATACCTGCAATAAAAATAAATAATAGATGGAGGCATAGACAGTGAAGAACTTTCAGAGGGTAATTAACAGGATATAACTGATAACTGATATCCATCAAACATGGCACGTGGAACTAGGAAGAGTCTACCCCAGTGAGCAAAATAAAGGTTTCTGTTCGATATTCCAACCACCTGAAGAAGGCCAGAGTGTACAACGACCGAAACGTTGTAATAAATAAGGCGACAAAAATAAGGACAATATTCCGAATAATCTAAATGATGTTCACCATTTCAGATTTGGATTGTATAGACTTTCGTAGCACAGCGTTCATTGTGACTGGCGAAAACTCGGGCTCTTGACGGTGGTGATATAACGATACTAGATTTTGGCACCTTGGTGTGGTGTAATGGTTAACAAGGTTGTCTCGCTAAAACAATTAAGAGTAGTGAGTTTGATCCTCACTGGATGTCCCATACTTTCGGCCTTGTGCTACATCTAAGTTACGCATTGAAAATTGCTTGGATACCTCGAGGTAGTGTAATGTAAGTGCTTGTAGTTTATTATTCTCGATCGAATTTTGATAAGTGGAAGAAAAATTCTATTTGTACTTTTTCTATTCCCTTTTTAATTTATTCATTAAATATTCCGTTTTTGCCATATATTCCTTTTAAATTATTCATTTTCTAAAGAGGTTTCTGGTTTATTAAATTTGTTTCATATTAGAGATATCAAATTGTTTGGTTTGTCTTCTATAAATGTTTTGTTATGCCTGAATTGATTTTAACAGCGACACATAGCAAAAGGTTGCCGACCCCTGGTCTATAACTCTCATATAAAGGAAGGTTTTATCTGTTTATAGTCTACACCAAAGCGTCTTTAGACATTCTATGGATAACGCAAATTAATATGTCTATTATTTCTGTTAATATTTTGTCTCGGTGTTAAAGTTAGAAAATACTCGCTTTCTTGTGGTTATTAATAATCGGTAAAGAAACCGAGAAGTCGAACAACTTTACTGGTTTCCAATCGTCTCGGTCAACCACACGCAAGTCATGCGTAGGAGGTTCGAAATACAAAGGCAAATTTTCTCCACGTGAAAACCAGTCTGTTCTCTCGCTTGAAAGACGTTTTCTATAATCAATACAATAACAACTTTATTAGTTACCTGATTTAATTGTTAAGATGATTACGATGAAGACCACGTGACTGAAGATAAGAGATTTTTGGGAAGGACTTTAAATATTTCTATAAAAATACATTTAATTAAAATTTGTATAGCAAAATCTCACTTATAACTGAGTTTATTATTATTATTAATGAATTTAACATAGTACTGTTGTTGTGTAGATGTCTTAGAGTAACAGGGAAGACATTACCTGTCAAGTCTCAACAAAAACTTCAGATACACAGCACTTTTCAAAGTATGTTTGCAGGACACACTAAGTTAGATTTTGTAGCGTTTGATATGTGTATTTTATAGAAAGTAGGTTGACATATTCTTTAAACTTAAATGTGATAGATCCTAGTGTTGTTATCACTACTAGGATGACTAACTTTTTTCTCTGCCATTTTCCACAGTATATCAATAATATAACAACGCAACAACAACAGCAACAATAATAATAATAATAATAATAATAATAATAATAATAATTTATATTATTTTTTTAGTGATTCACCCTAATCAAGGCGGGAAGCCACAAGGACGCAAGGGGTTACAGAAGATTTGGAGCAAGATCAGATAGGAGTGATAGAGGAAAGGATGAGGAGAAGGATAGTGGATAGATCAAGGCAACTGGAGATGTCGATTGACATTACATTTGAATAGTTGGATATTATAGCTCTCAGAGAAAATGGGAATAGAGAAGGGAGTTTAACAGGCGAGAGGTGTGAGATATGAAGCTATTGGATTAGAAGAGACGGCTACATTTAGTAGTTTCGACAGCGAAAGGGTGAGAGCAAGATGCCAGCCTCGTAGGGCGCTTGAATTCATGAAGTCTGGGAACGAGTGAAAGCAGCTCATCGGAGCAATTACCAAGCAAGTATTTGTAAAAAAGACAGAGAGAGGCGACGGCGCGTCTGTGACTGTAGACGAGATGCCAGAACAGGGCCAATTATATTGCATATCCGCCTCTGGAGCTTGTTAAGAACCCCGAGGCAAGCAGAAGGTGCCCCAGACCATATATGGCAGCGATACTCCACGCAAGGGCGAATGGTTGATTTGTATATTTGAAGTATCGATTCCGTGTAGAAAAATTTTCTGGCGCGGCACAGAGAACTAACTTTCCTTTCGGTGGACGAAGCAATTGACTCAATGTATTTGTTCCATCTCAGGTCAGCAGTCAACGTGAGACTGAGCAGCCGCAGAGAGGTGCTCTCGAGAAGATGAGCGTCAGACATTCTAATGGAGGTCAGGGAAGGATCTCTGTGGTGATTAATAGAGAGCAGTTTTGTTTTTGAGCAATTAAAGTTGACCAGCCAATTCCTGCCCCAGTTCACAACCGATTGGAGGTCCTTTTCGAGATGAACGGTCAGGTTAGTTTTGTCAGCGACACTAGATTTGTTTTTGAGGCAGGAGTTAATTGTGGTGTCATCCGCATAGATGCCAACTTGGGAATTTATGGCGTCAGGAAGGTCATTTATGTAGATAAGGAAAAGAGTGGGGCCTAGGATGGAGCCTTGAGGAACACCTGCGTTCGTGGGATAGGAACTGGAGGAGAATCCGTTGAGAACGACCTTCAATTCACGGTTTGACAGGAATGATTGTATTAGCTCAAACAATCGCCCCGTAATACCATAACCCTGGAGCTTGCGAAGAAGGCCGGCATGCCAAACCCTATCAAACGCTTTGGAGATATCTAGGGCCACGGCAAAGCTTCTCCGTTATTTTGAAGAGCTTGGTAGACAGTTTCAGTGATGACCGTCAGGACATCAGCTGTAGATCGGGCAAAGCGGAAGCCATATTGCTTGTCTAAGAGCAGATCATGGGATGTAAGGTGGTTAACCACTTCGGTATTGATTAGGGCTTCGAAGACCTTGCCGAAGAGGGATAGGAGACTGATAGGACGGTAATTAGAAAGGTAAGAGGGGTCACCAGATTTCCTGAAGACAGGAACATTCGAAGAGGACATCCAGCAGTCAGGAACAAAAGATTCCTTGAGGCATTAATTATATAGTTTAGATAGGGCGGGCGCCAGTTCAGGCGCATTTCTCCAAGACAATGGCTGGTATCCCATCCCTACCGCTAGCCTTGTTGGGGTCTAAATTGAAGATAATGCCCAATACCAAAGACGGGGTTATGTGTAACACACTCAATAGGGCCTCAGTTCTAAGAGGGCAGTCGAGTATGAGTACACCGGAAGAGTCGAGCGTTGAGTTGAATGAAAATTTCGGAGCAAAGCATTCAGCCTTGTCGGCAGAGGAGGTCAGGACTTCGAACTGGTTGAACAAAGGAGGTATGGTAGGTTTATTGTTCAGGACGCTCTTGCAGAGACGCCAAATTTGCAAGATGCAATACGCTTCTTCATTCGAGCAGCAAATAGTGACTTAGCTTCGTTGAGGACACGCTTACACACGTTACGGCAAAGAGACGTCTATTGCAGTCCGACATGTCACTACGAAATAGGTGATAGAAGTGGTTCCTATGGACAATGGCGACTGAGAAAACAGCGGAGAACCAAGGGGAGGAGCGCAACCTGGCCCTATATTTCCTTGATGGGATGAAAGCGTCGATTCCAGCTTTAATCCAGGATGAGACCTCAAAAGCACATTCTTGGACGGGGAGCGTTAAGACAACATCCCAGGAGACATCGCGGAGGAAATCACGCAACGAGTCCCAGTCAGTTCGTTGATAGTAGAACGAAGTTCTAGTGGTAGGAGGTTCTTTGCAGGAGGTGCAGTTGAAGGAGATGTTAACAGATACTACAGCATGATCGGAGTTACCAAGAGGGCAGAGTTGCTTTGCGCTACAGGATGGATGGAGGGAGAGAGTCTTGTCTATGCTGACAAAATGCTATCGAGTATGTCCCAAAGTCTTGAAAGGATGGAGAGCGGTATAGGAAGAAGAGATAGCTTACAGCATTGAGAAGAGATAGTCGGAGACACATGTACCACTGGTCTGGCGATTCTAGA
Source organism: Acanthosepion pharaonis (assembly GCA_903632075.3). Taxonomy (NCBI): domain Eukaryota; kingdom Metazoa; phylum Mollusca; class Cephalopoda; order Sepiida; family Sepiidae; genus Acanthosepion; species Acanthosepion pharaonis. The sequence goes on from CAHIKZ030003802.1 coordinate 735,484, forward strand.
GACAACTCTCTGGCCAGAGGGTGATGGTCCTTGACGTAGACACCAAGGCCGTGCATGTGGGTTAGAGGGTCTTTTCTGAGGAGAGAAAGTTAGCCTGTGATCGAGAGATCAGTGGAGGGGATAGACGAGACAAGGTTGGTCTCACAAAGAGCCAGTATATCCAGGCTGTTTGAAGTGAGGAAAGTTTCCATACTGCCGAAGTTTGTTCTAATGCCACGGATGTTGAAGAACGAAATGTTGAGTGGTTTAGGTAATTTTTGAGGGGGTGGTTTAGGATTACTTTTGCGTTCTTTGTAAGTCATCATGTGGAATTATGGTTGGAAGATGAGAAGGCCCGAAGTAAAAGAAGCAGAGTTATCGACCGTGACGTGGGCAGAGAGGAGTTGGCACAGCCTGCATCATAATGTGGCCTCAGGGTTGCCCACCGGAGGTGACTGTAGGGACACCTTTCCATGCGCGACATGGCACTACAAATACCCCAGTATTATACAACTGTTGATCAGAGCGTCAGAAACAGCAACCAGAGAACTGTCAACCGTGTACCCTCAGAATGAAGAGGTCATGCCACAGACTACACACATCACGGGAGATAGAGCTGCACTAGTAAAGAGGCCAGAGAGAGAAAGAGAGAGTACCGGGAACCCCTTCCTAAACAAGGAACAAGGTGTGAGCCTCTACTCGTGTACAAGAGAAGGGGGAGGAGTGTTGACCGGGCGGTAGGAAAGCGTACCTACTCCTATTACATATAACACATACAAGAACGACAAAAACAAAGAGAAAGACAAGAGGGGGAGGTAGTTGGCAAAGTGTCCAGGCTGACACTTGTATTTTACCCTTTCACAACACTAAGTTTTAACTTAGTATAAGTCCCATTGTCCTATTCTAAAAAAAGAAATTGAAGAAAATAAGGTTATCCGGCTTTGTTGATATGTCATAAATGCCACATCATACGTCGCAGCGAGTGTTTGTCCGCTTTCATTATCATGATAACCAGTAAATGTGCGGTTTACCTTAAACCCAAGCATAGAGTTTCAACGAAACGCAGAGCTGAGCGGTGGGGGGGGGGGATCAACGGCCAATCCTCCGCCCCTACCAACAGTGGGCTTGGGAGACTCGCTTTCAACAAAATTAAGAACAGCGAGAGAAAGAAACGACAAAAACAATTCCATGTTCGGACATTTTATCTAGCAGGAAATTATTATTATTATTATTTGATTTGATTTGATTTCTGGTGTGTAAATATTTCTTTCCGGCTCCCGCCCAGAGACGTAGGGTTAGAAATGAAATACAAACATATTTTACATTGATAAAACCCTTAGTAAGATGTGAGCTGTACTTGTGAGAACAATTTTTGTCTTTCTTTAAGGTATGGGCTTCTAGGAATCACTTCAATTAGTCTACTGGAATCTTTTCCAACCAATCTGAGAGCTTCATATACAACAGGAATTGTTGATGTTCCCATGTGACACATTTTTAAGATTTGGATTTCAAGGTCCTTGTTTTTATTTTATTATTTTTATTATTATTAGTCTGCTTCAGTAGCGGCCGAATTTAATAAACATCATCAATTTCATACATTTATTTTAATTTGTGTGGTGTTTTGGCATTAATAATTACTGCCAAAGATGTATTGGATCCTGATGTGAATATCATTTCTAATTCTCATGTAGGAGGTGTAACAATTTAATTCCCAGAATGGTCTTCTTAACAGCTGGCAGCTTGAAAGTCTTCTCCTTGATGAAAGTGACACTGATGACAATATAACTGGAATACGTTTACCGAAATAAATTTAAATAAGTCAATCACATTTTTCTAGGTATGACCGAAACTATATTTTAAAGGCGTTTCCGTATTTTGCTTTCTATTGAATAGCCAAACATCACAGGCGGATTTGTTTATATTCATAAGAGATTTCCTATCCAGAAGCTCTCGAAATCTTTACGCAGTTTCTCATTGGTAAAAATTTAATTAGAATATTCTGTAATGTTTCACTATAGCAATATAATAGAACACGCCAATGTAAATATTTGCATCTATTCTTTGCGTTTGGTTTTCCTAAATATTTTGTCCTCCAAACTAGCAGAACATATTTATATATTGTTCAACATAAGCCATTTTAAGAGGGTTAATTTTTCGCTAGCACGTTCGCTTGTCTTCACACAAGATTTATTTCACTCATTTTTTTCACTAACCGTACAACGTGAACGCACATTATCGTATAATGTTCGACACTGAATAAATCATCTGTGCTGCGTTTCAAGAAAATGAATGTTTCGAACAAAGCCTGCTAAGCTCACATACAAATGTTTACCTGACTCATTAGCATCGCAACAAGCTACTGTCATTCTCGGAATTAAATTATCACACCTCATACATCTTTTAATGGTGTATCAAAGGTTATCTGTAGAAGGCATATCTGTGAATACAAGCGACCATTCTATAATTTTAAAACATTTTATAATATGGAAGACTGTTAATGCACATAAATATAGTCTTCATCTTACAGTCCCTTATTGTGACATGCGCTATATATATATATATATATATATATATATATATATATATATATATATATATATATATATATATATATATGTATACACACACACTGGCAAAAATAAATTTAAGACCGATGATTAAAGTTTTATTCATTTCAGAATATATTGCTAATAAAACAATATAAATTAGTTTTCTTGTGTACGCTTTATACAGAATTTATTTCTATTTCGAATAATATAATAATTGTATATTTTTCTACAACTTCAGAAATTTTAATGCTGAATTTAAGTAATTCAAATTTACCGGCAAAATTAGTTTAAGACAGCATAGGTATTATGCAAATTATCTGCTAAACGCGTGGTCACGTGGCTGGTCATTAATGCCTTATATAGTGTAATAACTGAGCATTGTTATACAATTAATTCGCTGTGGGAAAGCATTGTAGTCTTAGTTCGGTGACTCAATCAAAAATAGTGTTACTTCATCAACAAAACGTTTCTTTTATGAACAGAAGCAAGCAATTAAAGTGCAGCAAAACGGCTTGTATTCAGGCATGGAAGCTTTATCAGGATACTGGACAATATAAGGATAGGCAAATATCGAGATCCCCAAGAAAAACCCCTGTGAAACTTGACAGAAGGATTTATAGGCTTTCCGAAGCTAACCGAATTCTGACGGCTGTGAACATTTGCAGCTAATTACCTGGTAATATTAGAGTTAGTTTTACGCCGCAAAACGTCCGAGTCTTTCTAAGAGAATTGGGATTATTCAGTCACATTGCTAGAAAAAAGCCAATTATTTCGGAGACGAATCGACTCAAGCAAAAAAGTCACATTTAATGGACGGCCGATGACCTGTGTAGAGTTCTTTGGATTGACCAATCAGGCTTTTGCATCTTTGGATCAGATAGAAAAAACCTTTATCAGACGCCGCCCAACCGTGGAATTCCATACTAAATATGTCAAAAAAGACGACGCAAGCGGAAGGCGGGGGTGTAATGGTCTTGGGTTCTTTAAGTAACTTTGGTATTGGTCAAGTTGTTAAAGCTGATGGAAACTCAACAGTGTAGGCTATATGAAGCTAGCGAAGGAATATGTTCTGTCATATTTGACTGGTCAAATGTCACCTGGAGGAATTTATCAACAAGATAATAGCCTCATTCACAAAGCCAAAAAAGTAATGCAATTTTTTGATCACCATAATCTGGATGTCATTGAGTGTCCTGCCCAGATTCTGGATCTTAATCCGATTGAAAGTTTATGGTATTATATTTCTGAAAGATTTCACGCTAAAAACCCCGACAAATCTCGTGACCTTCTTAGCCAAATAAAATGAATACATTCTTAACGGAAAAAAATTTCCTGATGTTCTTTTACTGTTTCATTGTTCATTTTCTCTATGTCTCGTGAGCCTTGATCTCAATTTTGGACTGTTTCAATAAGTGCATTACTGCAAAAAGTGGTAATAAAATCATTAGGTTTGGTCTTAGTGGTGGTGATAATAGATTCTATTTTGTCATACAGACCGCGATCTCTCTGTAAAGCTTACCAGTGTGTTCATGCAACGTTGCAATTTTCGTACGCTTACTTGGAGTAACGTCTATCGGAGACAATGGCTGTAGTACAACTAATCGACAATGGAGACAATAGTGACAGGGTGTGATAAAAATCTGATGCAATCACGGATGACGCAATATTTTTCAAGTCCAAATAAATGTCATTATGCACCCTGAAAATAGATTGATATTACTTCATACCACTGAGAATGACCTAATCTGAGGATAAAACAGAAATAAATCACACCCTTTCACATCAGTGTGACTAAAACTGACCCTATGATGAAAAAAGGAAACTAAAACGGTTAATTTTCGCAATAGTGTATATATATATATATATATATAAAGAAAGAACAGTAAGATATAAAATGCGGTGTTCTTATAGATATTTTTATTTATACAAAATAGTGCTCAATGAAAATTTACAGAGCATTAATTTTAAAAGTTACTCCAAAATTTGCTTGAGGATGAAATGGAACTAATGTCTTTAATTTAATTACAAAATTAAATTCGAAGTTTTTAGTTTCCATATTTGAAACATGGTTAGAACTGTGTAGCGAAAAACCCATATTTTAAATCAATTAATTTATAATATATATATTATAAACATATACCGGCCTGAATGTACTTTAATTATGTAGGCCTCCCAAACTGATATGATTGGCCATATTTACTTACAAATAAAGAAATCATCAAGAAGAATCCTTCCAGGTTTTTAACGCTAGATTACTTTTAGAAGAATTGTAAGAGAAAGGGAGCTTGGATATTTTTTTTTAAGCATTTCACCCCAAGCAAGGCGGGAAGCTACTAGGCGCAAGGGGTTACAGAAAATATAGAGCGAGATCAGATAGGAGTGATAGAAGAGGGTATGAGGAGAAGGGTAGTGGATAGATCAAGGCAATTGGAGATGTCGATTGACATTACACTTGAATAGCTGGAGATTATAGCTCTCAGGGAAACTGGAATAGGGAAAGGAGTTCCACAGGCGAGAGGTGCGAGACATGAAGCTATTAGAGTAGAAGAGACGGCTACATTTAGGAGTTTCGACAATGAAGGGGTGAGAGCGGGATGCCAGCCTCGTAGGGCGCTTGAACTCATGAAGTCTGGGAACCAGCGAATGCAGCTCCTCGGATCAATTTCCATGAAAGTATTTGTAGAAAAGACAGAGAGAGGCGACGGCGCGTCTGTGAGAAAGTGACTGTAGACGAGATGCCAGATCAGGGCCAAGGCTTACCTTAAGTCCATGCCTCGACCTGGTGGAGTGGGGGGGGATCAACGGCCAACCCTCCGCGCTCACCAAATAGTGGTCTTGGGAGGCATGCTTTCAATACAGTTGAAAACAACAGGAGAAAGAAACGGCGAAAACAATTCCAAGTTCAGACAATATATCAAGCAAGAAGCAGTCACTACATCATGAGAATACTGACGAGACACTTTCGCATCTAGCCAAAGATATCAATTTTCCATTTTTTCTGATTTTTCTTTCGAACCGGGATCTCTATATGGGAAATTGCGGCATTATTGAAATTAAAAGGCCTGGGTTATATTTGGCTCCTGGTTAAAATGATTTATCGAGTCTACAAACACGACGATGGGGATAAATAATTAATAGCTAAAAGAGCTGTTCTCTTCAGTCGGAAGAAAAAAGTTCATTCGCTGGTGTCTCTTCGCAAATATACATAAAAACACGATGTTAATAACCCCTTAGAAATATGCAGTCGTTAGATTTTTTGGAATAATGTGAAAGAACACTAGATAGGTATTTAAATAAAAGCGAATATGCTAGTACATGAAAACATTCTGAGTAGACCTATCGTAGATTTAATTACGATATGAGAGCCCCTAATAAATAAAGAGAAATATAAGCAAAACTTCAATAGCAACAGATGCAGCAGCAGCAGCTGTTGTAACAAAATAAAAGCTTCCGTGAGTAGATTCAGGCATGAAAAGTAGAAGTAACAATAATCGACAGGCAGATTAAGTCTAAGTTTTCCAAAGAGAATTATTCTAATGTATAATAACTGGATTAAATGTTGGTTTGTGTATTTGCTGGCATAGTTGTTGTGAGCCCAATCTGTTTAACTAATCCGAACAGTGTTGTACTTAAACTTATTTAAACCGAATGGAGCAATAAATGAGCAGTACAAAAATGAGAACTAGACGAGATTTCCCGAGACGTGTACAGTACAACGAGAACAGTCAATTTAGAATTCACAGTGGGTTACACGGATCGACATACATCTGATCAAGGCTGTAGTGTATAACCACCGAAAGTTGTAATAATGACAACAAAGTCACAAGACTAGTCTGCATGTAAATAGTGTAAATAATAAAATAATATAAAATTTCAAACTGATGAAAACGCGCGACGTGCTCACCAATCACAACGAGTTAGAATTGTATTTCTTTTAAAATGACTAATGTTTTAATTTTTAATCATTTCACCCCAAGGCAGAAATGCTACAAGCACCCAGGTGTTAAAATCTCGAATATAATTTAATATATTTATACGAATGAAATGGACGAAATTTAGTTCTTGATTCTTACTGATTAAATGATATAATTAAATAATTAAAAATCAATCGATTTGTGAAATCTTTACAATTATTTCCAATATGTATCTTCTTTAGAACCGCCATATTTAAAAGTCACACAGATTCCAATGCTAAAATTTTCGGAGGCAAATACAAAGTTTGAATTAAATGCTCTCCGAAAATTATTATTTTGTAATTTAGTACTAATTGTAAAAAAAATCATTCTTGTTTTATTGGGGGCCTAAAACAAATCTTGAAATGTCTGAAATGTTTTTAAATGTTATTTTGAATGTAAAAGAAAAAATAAAATTACGCAAAATTTTATATTTTTGATTCTTATCTTCTTTATATTGTACCTACCCATTGTTACATTTTAGAGGGTAAAAAATAGAATATCAATGTAAATGAATACATTGTTTATCATTAACTCAAAATCGATTTTTTTTTTAATGAATAAAATTAATTTGAATACAAAGAAAGTCCCTGCTTCTTTTTATTATTACATTTCAAGAAGCTAAAGAAAAAAGAAGAAAATAAATTATTTTTTAATCGGGGTAACTCAAAAAAAATTTGTTTTAAGAAAAACTATTTCTAGAAAACCGAGTACATTTCATTTGAAACAATTCGCTACATTTTCCACATACAACTGACAAATTTTAATTAACTTTTTATTGTTAAAACTTAAGGATCTCAAAAGAATACATGTTTATCACTGGAACTGAAACAATAAATTCCTAAAATAAAGAATATTGTAATATGGGAATTCGTAGTTTCTTTTATAATTAAAATTAATTTAAAATCAGTGTAAACGCAAACTGTTGTTAAGACTCAAACTATTTACTAACAAGATTTACTTTTTTAAGACGCATAGTATTATCTGAATAGAGAAATGTTCGAACTATCAAAAAAGACACATTTTTAATTAACTTGTTATTGTTAAAATGTTAGATGGTAAAAAGAAAATAAATTAAATAAATACATTTTTATCACTTAAACTCGACAGGCAATAAAGAACTGAATTTAAATGTTTGTCATATGTTAAAAAAAAAAAAAGAAAAAGAAAAAAAAGTTGGTACTCTTGAATTATTCCTTATTCTTTGCTTTTTAAAAAGAACAAAATAAATTATTTTAATAAGTTTAGCTCAAAAAAAGTTCCCTGTCTTTCAATCGCTGGTGTTCCTAAACACGTTTTAATCAGGTCATGAACCGGGTAATTCTGCCAGTCTACGTATATTTGCTTTACTTGTTCTTACTTAAAGACTGATAAACCAAAAACGCTTATACATCGGTTGATATATAATAACACCTTTCGTCAGAAAAGTGCTATTGTTATAGATGTAAATAGTGCTTGACGATAGGCACTTTATGTGAAGAGTGAAGAGAACGGTTTGTAACTACAGATGATCTAGTCCTAATATTGAGCATGTTCTTTTAAAAAGTGAATAAATATTTATGTATAAACTTTTTATAAATATATTTGTATATATATATATATATATATATATATATATATATATATCTATATATATATATGTATGTGTATATATATATATATATATATATATATATATATATATATATATATATATATATATATTGTGTATATTTAGGCAGCAATTTTTCCGTTGGCATAAACCAATGGCTTCTGTTATAAATTATAGGCATTTAAGGATATTTGTGGAGATTTCATACTTTATTTTGTTCAGGTTCAGTTTCAAATGTTTAATGCATAAAACCTCAAGAACTTTTAATTTTTGTTCATTGTTTTCATGTTTAAGTATAGCTGTGTTGTCAACAAGGATTTTCCGGAATTGAGTACGCAGGCATGTTGTTTTGATTGTCTAAAAATGTTAGAGTTATCATTTAAATGTAGAGTCAAGCGGCGTGAAACCGAGTTTGTGGTGTGACCAACATAAATATTATTTAATCTGTTGGAGATAAAATCTCGCTAAAGGCACTTGAATTTGTAATCTCTGTTGGTTTTCTGCAAATAGCTAACGGGGGAATATAATTGTTGTTTCGTCCGCGTGTTGTTTGATTTCTAGAAATTGTCATTTTGATAATGGTTGGTGCAGCCGAAAACCTAGACTGGATTTAAACATGTATCAATTTGGTGTTTCCTTTCGTCTTTTAACGATAATGAGATTAAGCTTATCAAACAATATGAAAGGAACTTACTTAAAATAAATAGACAAAACTTGCCTAAAGTATTTAATGAAACATACATTAATATATATATATATATATATATATATATATATATATATATATATATATATAGGCTGTCATTTGTCTCTAGTTCCTTTTGCATATTGTTTTTTACAATTCCTTTTTTTTTTACAATTCCTTTTATTGTACATTTTTCTGTGTTAATTTTGTTTCTCCAGTTGAAGGCTGAAGAGCGGGAGCGAAACCGGTTGTTTTTTTTTTTTTTTTTTGGCCTATTTTTTTCTTTTTTTTAATATGTCTCGTAATATTAAATTTTATACTTTTATTTCGCTATATATATATATATATATATATATATATATATACAGACTTAAAAGACAGTTTAACCTAAAAACGTTATATATATATATATATATAAATTAATTGATTTAAAATACGGTTTTTTCCGCAACACAGTTCTAACCATGTTTCAAAAATGGAAGCTAAAAGTCCCGAATTTAATTTTGTAATTAAATTAAAGACATTAGTTCCATTTCATCCTCAAGCGAATTTTGGAGTAACTTTTAAAATTACTGGGTTTTAAAGACACAGCTAAAATCATAATTCATGTTTCAAATGTTACAGATGAATTCATTTTACTAGACGAGGGTTGTCTGTGTGTTCAATACGTCTATATTTTAATGTATCAGTTATTGCTACGTTTTGGTAGTGGTTAGGGATGTATTTTTCAATGAAATCTAATATCCGTTAAAAGCGTGTCGTCTGGATTTTTTAAAATTTTTTATTGTTAAAGGCAAAAATTCTGACGGCATTATTTTCCCTTCGTATATTCAAAGATTTATTTTTTTTTGGGGGGGGGGTTAGAATACTTTTTATTTAACTACGGTTTGAAATATTTTTACTTTTAATTTTCAATATACTATATTTCTTTTAAGAACAATTAAATGTAATGAGAATCCCTTACAGTTTGTAGAATTATTATCACATCAAGTATATTACGATTTTTAAAAAGTTTTATATTTAATATTATTTAACTAAAAAATTTTTTGCACTTACGGTAAAAAAAGCTAATTCATTACTCTGTTTTAGTAAACTTTATTTATTTATTTAATTACAATTTTTAAAAAGTTTAGGTTAGACTTCATTTTAATTAACTACAATCTTAATTACAACTTTAAAATATTTTCATTGTTTGTTTTTATAGACTATATTTCATTTAATAGAAGTAAATGTATTAGAATTACTTATAGTAAGTAAGATTACTTTTCCACATAAAGTATATGTATATTACAATTTTTTAAAATTTTATATTTAAATATTATTTAAGTAAAAATTTTTACACTTACGGCAAAAATAGCTAATTCATTTCTCTGATTTAGTAAACTTTATTTACTTTTGTTTAATTTTCTTCGAACATTTGTATTTGTGAATCACAGATTTTTATCATTTGAACGGTTACAAGTTTAACCGATTTGTTTGTTAATCATTTGTGAGTTGTGTATAAGATTTTGAAGGAGGCAGCACTCATATTGTTGGATTTCTGATTAATTATTTTTACGCTACACCTGTCGGAATTATTCTTTGTTTTGACCATGGAGTCATAGTCAGGAATCTATATGGCATTTGTTTATGATTTTTACAACTTTTATCAAGACATATTGGAAAGATATAAAACTTCCATTACCAAAGTAGTGAAAGCCAAGGAAAAAAAAAAAGAGAAATTTCATAAAAATTCTAAAATGAAGCAGAAGATACTGTTCGATTCAGGAAATATTCCATCTTCTAATAACAGAAATGAAATAACGTTATTTGAACGTATATGGAATTGTGATAGAAAAAAGACGCACAAGAAATATGGCTGACAATGTTTCAATCTCATAGATTAAGATTCTAGCAAGACGAAACAACATAAACGAAGATACGCCCGAAACTGTTATATCTCAAGAATAAATCGCTTAGAGCTTGAATCTCAAAAATAATGATACTTACTAAAGAAAGAAAGAAAAACAGCATTGCTTCAAAGTTTTCAAAGATTAACATCCCTGCAAGACAAAGCAAGAAAAGCAATAAAAAACGCAATGCTTGGATATCATAGCTTAAGATTCTGGCAAGGTGAAAATAAAAGAAACAATAAAAATAATGCCGCAAAGCTTTAATCAAGCTACAGGAAAAAAGAAGCACAAAGTAAATAACTTTAGCAGTGCTTGAATATCAAAGATGTATATTCCTGCAAAACAATAAAATAAACAGAAAATATCTTTGCAATGCTTTAATATAAGAAAATTAATATTCCTGAAAAAGGAAAACAGAAAGAAAATGAAAACAAAACTCCAACGATGCCGGAATCACAAAGATGGAGATTCCAGCGAAGCAATAAAATAAACACAAAAACCACCAGCAAATATCGAATATCAGAAATTAATATTTCTGGAAAAGAAAGCGAATCAACAAGGAAATTAGCCTCAGAAATGCTTGAATCTAAACAGTAAAGAATTATGGCAAATTATACAATAGACACGAGAAAAAAATATTGTAGTTCTTGACAATAATGAAGTCAACGAAATGCGCTCGAACGGTAACTGGAAAGGAAATTAACTTCGAAAGCGAGGTTGTACTTCCCATGAAATTGAACGGGATAGTTAAAAAATAAAAGTTTTCATTCTGAAAATGGAGAAAAACTTGATGGCTACAGATTTTATTGAAACATTCGAATTGTGGGATAAACCGTTAAACTCATTCTGCAGAAAAGTAGAAAGTAATACGCAAACAAGACAGGACATTAAAGAGGAATTAAAGAAAAAGTTTCCGGAAACATTCACATCTGGTCTTGGGAGATGTAACAAATTTGAAGCTAAATTTGAATTAAAGGAAAATACTATGCCAATTTTTAAAAAGAATAGTAACGTGCCTTTCGCAAGTGTAGAGAAAATTAACGAAGAACTTGATAGGTTGGAAAAAATTGGAATTATTTCGAAAGTAGAATCTAATTCATGGGCTGCGCCGATTGTGTGCATAAAAAAGAAATCAAACCAAGTCAGAGTCTGCGTTGATTTTTCGACAGGGTTGAACTCGGTAATTAAGGACTACCATTACCCGTTACCGAGTCCGGAGGAGATTTTTAACAAGCTAAATGGTGGAGTTATATTTTCAAAAATCGACTTACCTCCAAATTCCCGTCGAAGAGGAATGTTCGAAGTTACTAGGGATAAACACGCATAGAGGGTTATTCAAGTACAACAGGCTTCCTTTTGGTATTAAAGTGGCACCAGCCATTTTTCAACAAGCTATGGACGTCATGTTGAATGATTTCGACTTTGCGTGCGCCTACTTAGACGACATCATAATAAGGAGCGAAACCATCGACGAACATCGAGAGCATCTTAATCAAGTATTTAAAAAGATTCAGGACTTTGGTTTTAAAGTCAAAGAGTGAAAGTGCGAATTTGGTTTGGAGGAAATTAAGTATTTAGGTCACATAATCAACAAAAAGGGCAGATTTCCAGATCCGGAAAGGTCCATTGCGATTAGAGACATGCCGACGCCCAATAATGTGGCGATGCTACAGAGTTTTCTGGGGCTCGCAAATTATCAAGCGTTCATTAAAGGAATGTACAATCAAAGAGCTCCGTTGAATGAACTGCTAAAAAAAAGACAAGGCATGGGAATGGACGGTAGAATGTCAGAAAGCCTTTGATGAAATAAAGAGAATGCTTACGTCCGACCTCTTTTTAACCCATTACAATCCCAAACTGGATATTGTAGTGGCAAGTGAAACCAGTTCATACGGGATAGGAGCGTGTATTCAACACATAATGCCAGATGGTTCTAGAAAACCAATTGCACATACTTCGAGAACTTTACTCCCAGAGGAAAGAAGTTACTCACAAATCGAAAAAGATGCGCTGAGTATCATTTTTGCCATAACAAAATTTCACAGATAAATCCACGGCAGACATTTTATGCTTGAAACGGATCATAAACCACTGATCACTATTTTTGGTTCAAAGAAAGAGTTACCCGTTTATACGGCAAATCGTCTGTTGAGATGGGGAACCATTCTTCTCAATTATGATTTTCACATAAAGCACCTATCATCCAAAAATATAATTCATGGGGATAGTTTATCAAGACTCGTACCGAGTCAAGAAGAAAGATTCGAAGAATCAATTATTGCAAATATCAGAGCAGATTATGAGGTGAAAAGCATGGTAAACAACATTGTAAGAGAGCTACCGGTTACACTAAAGGAAATTAAAAAAGAAGCTGAATGCGATGATTTCATTTTAGAAATAAAAAGCAAAATGGTAGCAAATGACCAAAAAGTGCAGGAGATTTATTCAACAGGTTAAGGAGTTTTATTATATGGTGAGAGAGTAGTAGTACCAAAAAAGTTGCAGAAAAGAATACTACGGGACTTTCATATGGGTCACCCGGGGGTTAATAGAACAAAAAGCTTAATGCGAAGCTTTGTATATTGGAAAGGAATGGATGTGGATATTGCAAACATGGTTCATCGATGTAAAGGGTGTGCGTTAGCAGCTAAGGCACCACCTATAGTACACAAACCATGGCCCAAGTGGACAAGATTACACATTGATTTCGCTGGTCCAGTAGAAGATTATTACTACTTAATAGTGGTAGATAGTTTTACAAAATGGCCGGAAGTACTACGCTCCAAAAAGCCTACGTCCAATACCACAAAAACTTTCTTGCATGAACTATTTGCACGGTTCGGTGTGCCAGAGTGTATTGTGAGTGACAATGGTACAGAATTCACTTCTGAAGAATTTAAGAAATTTTGTGAGTTATATCAAATTAACCACATAACGACGCTGCCGTATCATCCGAGGTCTAATGGACTCGCAGGAAGATTTGTCGATACTTTAAAGCGCGCTCTGAAAAAAGCCTCAGGAGTTCCAATGGAAAAGGCGCTTCAGCAATTCCTACAATTATACAGAATCACGCCAAACCAGAGAACACACTCAAACATGGCACCAGCTGAACTAATGTTCGCTAGGAAAGTTAAGTCAGTGTTTGACAAACTTTTGCCAGGAAAAAAAAAGAGTAAAGAATACTATGTATACAGCGCGAAAAAGATACACCTCCGGAGAGATGGTGTTTTTCAAGTGCTAGAAAAACAACGTTGAGTTCTGAGAGCGAGTCATAGTGGACAAGAGAATCGGTGACCTGATTTACATAATTAAAGGGCCGAAGAATACTCATAAAAGGCACCAGAATCAACTTAAAAAATGTTACGTTATAGAGCATGAAGAGAGTATACCAGATGAGGAGGAAGATCCCATTGAGGTAATGTATGATATGTTTCAAGAATCTCCGCAGAATACTCCTGGACCGAGAAGATCCGGTAGGAAACGAAAGTTCACGGACCCATTGGACGTGAATCCAAAACGGAAAAAATATTAAAATTAAGGGGATGGACATATGCATATGAAGTATGCAAATGGATCTACAAAGAAATAGCCATAATCATCAACCCATATAGGAAGCCAGTTTGAAATCCAAAAGGGATTCCAAGGCTTGGGAGTGGGTGTTGTGGTAGGATCCACCTAATTTGCATAGTGGAGTACCGACCATATAAATATGGTTGGTACCAGGAAGAGAGGGAGGAATCAAGAGATTCAACCAGAGACTCTGCCCGACTGCGACTCAGTCAACACATTCTCCAGGAACGGTTTTACCACGAATATACAAAAGACTATATGTAAATATTGTGTACACTTTCTTGTTTCAATACATTTTGTTCTAAGTACATTTTGTGTTGCATTATTGTTCCATGCATTAGTCAAGTTTCAACACTGATGAGAACAAATGAAATAAAAAAGGGAAGAATACCAAGTACTGATTTTCTATAATTCAGTATTTCTAAAGGACAAAATATGAAATAGAAAAAGGAAAAGATTCCAGTAATAATACTGGAAGATTCATTTTTTTTATACGATCGAATAAAAGAAACACTTCACGAATTTCAAATCAAACATAAATCAAATGTCAGATTATTTATATTCTTTTCTAATTTTATAATGTAAAATGGATTTCAACAATTAATCTCAATCAGATAATCGTATCAAGTCATCCAATTCTACGCTATAATTTATTTTAATTCGAGCACAGTACCAGAAACTCCATTTTGTTGGCCGTATGTCTTTCATGTTAATGATCAAATCTCGACTATATTGGTTACCCTGAAATAAAGCCACTTTATGGAAGTCATTCAAAAATGGCTGCCGATATTATATTGTAATATTACAGTAATGATACATGGTTCCTTCATAATACTGTAAGCTCATATCCGATCTGTAGAATTAATACTATTTATAATTCGGCAGGTAAAATGTTCGGAATGTTTGAACGTAAACAAAATCACCAAGTACATAGATTCAATATTACTTCTTCAACTGCTTACTTGGTAATAAAGCTGCGTATCGAAGACGCTTATGTCTGAGAAATGTGGATGAAATCGCAATGATTTTCAGAATTTTCAATGGCTGACAAAATAACGGACTCCCGTGTTTATCAGCGAAATCATGAATGTATATATGCCTGTAAGTTGGTGATTCCAAATCTTGACTGTCAACCTTTTGGATAAGTACAGTGCGATAGAAAAATCTGCAGCTTTTCTAAACGGTTTCCTTGTTTAAGTTAGTGAATGCAGCCATGATTCTCGCCTTCACTTCATCTTTGTTATTACAAAGAGATTTATTAGTCTCTCGCTCGACTGCGCCCTGCAAATAATAATCAATGGGTTGATGTCTGGGGAGTTAGTTGGAAGATGCAAGGTGTGATGCAGTGGCAGAAATTGTATGACAGCTATGAATGGGTTCTTCTTCATGTGTAGAGTCCTGTTGCCAGATATAGGATCTTGAAGTAGTCACATTCTTGTTCCAATGCAGTACTACTGCTTCAAGGCACTTAATGTATGCCTCCGTGTTGATACTGAAGCCTTCAGCAATAATTTCAGGGGTTCTTTTCTTATCAGAACGATCAGTGTGAGTTTTCCGAGCTGTCGTACCTTCGTAATCACCTTTATACTCATCCAACTCTTTCCTAATCCTCTGGCTGATTCTCAGATTGAGACCCAAACATTTGAAATGTTAGAATTGGAGCTTCCGGTGCGAATATTAAGCAGAACAGCATGCCGTTTCCAAATTTCAGGCGGAGTGAATTGCGTTATGGTGGTCTTTTTGTCAATACGGGGTACAACTGACCCTACTAGACTGTGCAACGGACACAATCAAAAAGAAATAAGGCGCATGCGCAGAATTAAAACTATAACATGATGAAAAATTACCCATCGCAATAGATTGCAAACTAAGGGGTGAATATAAACCATGATCAATACTAAATACATTAATATTAGCTTGTTCGAATAAAATTTAGCCGAACTGTAATCAAGAGAGCGTACAACGTAATTCGAATCAAAAGTCAATATTTCAGCAATGCGTTTAAATTCTTAAATTGACTCTAAATGTTTTAATCACATCTGATCTAAACGAGGGTGGGTAAAAGTTGAACGCTATGAAATATTTGCTACTTGCTTATTTAATGTTATAGGTTATGCAAAAACTCATGTCAGTGGGACAATTATTTCAATCATTTCAAAACTTTTCTAGACAAATGAAAAAAAAAGTGCCATGCTGAAATTTTGTAAGGCAGTAATTATTACGATGACGTACAGTCCATCTCGATGTGATGCCAAGAATAACTTGTCTTCAATATAAAAGACCAGATATTGTGGAACGATTATCTTTAACTTTAAGCTACTGAAGGACATTTTTGCAATACAACTTGATTTTCTTATGTAATCCCCCTGTCTTTACTCGCAAAAGCGAGTATTTAGAAACAGTTGTTTTAGTTACAATACTAATGAAAGTTTCTGATGGCATACGGTCATGTAGCGTTGAAACACTGATAACTCTGACATTATCGAAGTTAAGCAACTCGGCCCTGGCCAGTAAATGGATGGATGATCGCTTGGAAATAACAGTTACTGTAAGATAGGATGTGAGGTTGGTGTAAAGTATAATGGCTCGGAAATAATCATCAGAGGACCGAGTTCAAATTTCCGTTAGATTCGTTATATTCTCTTATTCTTAAGTTCAAGAAAGTTATGAATCCACCTCTTCTCCCCTAGCTATGGGTTAATTAGTAAGACATATTACTAAATACCCACCAAATTCTTAAAAACTAAAAATATTTTCTGGCTTAAAACAGCCTGGAAAGTGTTAATAAACCTTAGAATATGACAATCAATCAGTCCAAAATTCAAAGTATATAAGCATATTTTCGTAGTACATATCTTTTCTAAGAAATATGAGTAGATAATTTCAGAGTCGTTTGAAAGATATTTTTAATAATAAAAAAAAAAACAGAAACAAAAAAAAAACAGTTTATTTAAGCACGGTTTCACGCAAAGGGATTTTTTTTTCAAAATAGGTGAAGGCTTTTGTAGTCTTCTCTAGTTCTAGTTCTTCTTTACCATTCTTAAAAAGAATGCACTACAGTGGGAACATTTTGAAATATTCGCATCCTGTTTTATTTTACGTACACACACACGCACAGCCATACACACATATATATACACACGCACAGCCACACACACATATACACACACAATCACACACACACACACATATATATATATAAATATATATATATATATATATATATATATGAAGCCTATCTGAGGTTATAATGCAAATCAAATAAACTTCAATAATTCAAACTGTTCTGAAACAATATTTGTCAAATCGTCCATTTCTAACCTTGGCAAAATATTTAATAATCGAGGTGGTGTAATGGCTAGGAAGCTTGTCTCGCTAGAATAATTACGAATGAGTAGTGAGTTCGATCTTCACTGGGTGCCCATTAGCAAGAAAACCCCTTTTTGGAGGGAATTCTAACGTAGGCTTATCATCTCTCAGTTGCGTCTTTGGACCCAGGCATCTCTCTCAAAAGACAGAGTGGCTACGGAGAAGTGCCGAGCCCTGCGGAACAGCTGCCGGAGGCCGCGCCCTCCCGTTGCACAAGAGGGAGGAATCTGTGCTCGCACCGAGGCCAGCGCCACTGACGGTTGCGCGAGCTGTGGGCAATTTTTGTCTCTTGCCCGGGTGTACACGCTCTTCTCCACAATTTAAAATGACCTTGTGTTATATCTCGTCCTCGTGCGGGAACGAGTAAACACCGCAAAATATTTAATTAGAGCACCTCGAGGTGGTGTAATGGCTAGCAAGCTTGTCTCGCTAGAACAATTACGATTGAGTAGTGAGTTCGATCCTCACTGGGTGCCCCATACTTTCGGCCTTGTGCCACATCTGAGCTACGCTTGGAAAATCACATATACGTTGTAAATTGGAATCTGTAAAACACCTCTTACGCTACCTCATGTCATTGAAGTAAATGTTTTAAAGAGTGAAAATAGGGCCAAGAAATACATGAAAATTGACTTGTCTGCGGCTAAAAGAATGCAACAAGGAGGAGGTAGTGTTATGATATGGCCTAGGATTGTCGGCCAAATCGTTAGTGGACCATATCAAAGTCGATGAACCAATTAAACTGAACAGCGCTAACCTTTGCGATTTTATGAACAAAACTTTCTTTGCATGACACAAGTCCCAGTCTCACAGTTTCAAAATGAAGTGTGTATTTATGCATGATAATCCTTCTTCTCATTTATCTAACTTTACCCGTGGATTATTTGGGTATAAAAGATTTACAGAAGAGCAGATGGGGGAATGGCCACCATCAAGTCCTGATCTGAATCCGATCAAAAATCTATGGTCAAGTGTTAAGATGAAATTATATGAAGGTGGAAAAAATATAACCGCAAAGTAGACGTATAGGAAACAAAAAAAATCTACCATGTCAGTAACAGAAACTGCTGAAGTAAAAAAAAAAAACTTAATAAAATCAATGGATAATAGATTACTGGTTGTAACTGAGAAGAAGGGTCATTATATTAAAATGTAAAGGATTCAATGGCTTATCATATGTATATGTTACTTGTTCGATTACAGAACAGCGTATCGTAACTAGAATACACCACACTAATATCATGGAGTCAAACCACTTACATTTCCTCAACATTCCAATTATAATGTAAAATTTATACTTAGCATTCTCTAAAGAACTACTAATTTGTGAACGGGCTCCCTTGTGGATGCTTCCTTTAACATTACAATATCAACCCCTTCAAGTTTTTAGTTGTTTCTTCATGCTATCCTCATAATCTTCACTTCCTGCTACCTGTACGTGTGCTTCTATTAAGCATCTCATTCACTAAGATTTTAATTTTAGTGGATCACGAGACTTGTATCGCGTTAACTGTAGAAAAAAAAAGACGAGATTTTAAGCAGCTGATTTCTCGAATAAAAGTTTCCTCTACGGTCTTCAGAAAATAATTAAAGCTAATCCGTGAGTCTCATTCCTGTTTGTTAATTGGCGGAAAATGTAATTAATTTCTACTTGTCTACCATCTACTTGTCTTGCATCACAATACCGTTGAATGTTGGAGGATTGTCAATGACGAAGATATCCTGGAAAATATTACATCGGAATTATTTTTATTGGCAGCCTCTGCGTCAAAAATTGGATTCGACGCAGATGCTGTAGACAGAGGATTTAGGATTGACGCTGGCCACGTAGGGTTCAATTATAAAGATAGGAGAGGCGAATAATGCTCGTGAACCGTGCAATGAAAAGAGAGGAGACTGAAGTGCTTCCCAGACAAAACGCCGTTTTCTTATATGAGTGCCATATTAATGGCTTCTCTCCTGATTCTCCTCGCATTTATAACTCACTTCACCGTTCGCACGTAGACCCTCGCAGATATCACATATTGTATCATTTGGATTCATTCCTGTCGCACACATTACATCTCCTACGTACTATACAATGTTCTTAACAATATAAACACATTTTATTACTTACTTTAACTGTACATAGCTCTGCAGACTTTATTGATTGCGAGAGATTTTCGGGAATTTCTATTTTCCATTCACATATAAATCGCTTGTAATGACGAACTCCAAGTTTTGTCTTGGACGGATACCTGAAAAGGATTGGGAAGATTCTTTTACTTTGATTCTTTGTAACCATTTTTTGTAATGTAGACAACACTCACCTTCGTGAATATAAAACCACATTATCTTGCGGGAATGATTATATATACAGAGTGTCCATAAAGTTCGTGTGCACTTAAAAAAATTATAAATTTATTTGTATTTGCGATAGAAATAATCTGTAAAAAATGTTATAAAGTTTAATGTACCTAGATTTAGTTATAGTTAAAATAACTAATGTGATTTCAAGCATTACTGTAAATCAGTTGGCAGATGTTTTCCGTGAACTACAAAATCGTATTACCCTTTGTATTCCTAATGATGGAGGACATGTGGAAACTTAAATAAAATTTCAATAAACCCTTAAAATATATAGATTTATTTCTTTCTAATTCTTTTTTACAAATTATTTCTATCGCAACTACAAGTTATATATTTTTTAAAGTGCACACGAACTTTTTGGACACCATATATATATATATATATATATATATATATATATATATATATATATATATATATATATAGATTTGGGTGGGAGTAACTAACATTAAACATATTTTGTCCAATTATTTAGAATAATTATCAACGTTCATTTCATAAATCTTATAAACTTTAACTGTTACTGTTTACAATAATAAGTAAAAACTTTAATTAACCTCTCCGATATAGTTTTCTTCTCAGACAAGATGTCTTTAAAAGATCCAGTATCTTGAAAAGTCACCATTTCTTTCTGTTATGACAAAACACACAACAATAATTATTATACTTGAGGAATCTTTTACTAATTTATATATCTCTCTTAAAAGTATTAATCTGGTAATTTTTGTGCCGGTAACCAGTTTTTTTAGTTTCCGTTTTTTCTTTAAAATCACATCACTACTTTTCAGAATTATCATTGTTTTAATTTCTTTTTAACATACCGTGTCAGTCAGCTGCTGGCTCTCAGGCTGGCCAACAGAAACTTACCTATTCGTGGCAGCCAGCTATTGGCTCTCATTCTGGCCAGTAGAAAATGACTGCAAACTACATGAAAACTGCCGTAGAAGCATGAAAAAAAGATTATTTCCCCTATTGATGAGAGTTGTGAAATATAAAGTCGGTCTTGGTCGTCCGCTAACTTGGAGCATGTGCATGTCAATTTTGGTGCAAATCCGTCGAAAATTGCGGCCGTCCATTTGTGACAACATTTAGGGGCACAAAAAGAAAAAAAAAAGGAAAGGAAAAAGAGAAAGGAAAGAAAGGAAAAGAGAGGCGAGACTTAAGCTTAGATGATAAAAGAAACCAACCACGACCGGGACATTGACAATGTTATTTCGATAGTAGCAAATGGTGAAAGTTTTCATTGCCATTGCAGAAAATTCTAAATAGATAAAAAAAAATTGACTGTGTTGTGGTGGCGGACTTATATTATCGGGAATAGTTAACAGCCACTTAGTGCTGGCGAACATCTAATTGACAAACACCAGACCGGCTAGCTAAACTCCGAGACATTTTGACAATGTTATTTTGATAATGGAAAAAGATGGTGAAAATTCTGACGGCCAGTGTCGTAGGACTGCCTGACAAGGGCCAGGTGAATACATAGCTTTGGATAGATAAGAAAAATTAACTGTGTCAGAGGGGGCAAACAATATTGTCGGGAAAGGGTTTAATAGGTCATCTGTTAACCGCACACGGAGCCAACCCTGGGTTAAGTTTTTGCCGTCTTGACAAGACATCTATGGGTGTTAGAATTCGGTTATGATAATAAAACTATGTTATCAGAAATTGGCACCAAGAATGCAAATACGGCTAGGGCAATGAAACTGTTTTTCGGGACGGGAATCGGCTGTGTTTCGCTAGACGACTACCCACTTGATAATTGGCATTGATAGATCCCAGGTGACATTGGGGATGAGAGCTGCGATTAAGGAAAGAAAAGGAAAAGAAAAGGATATTTTTTTTTTGAGCAAGATATATTTTTTTCTTAAAACAAAGCTAGCCGGATCGCACCCACCCAGTTGGACGCCATTGGCCGAATGTCAACGAGGGCCAGGCGGAGGTGATCACGTGACGCAAGGGGGGAGCCCGCCGCCGCCCATTTAGAGGATAGGTATGAGAAGTTGCTACGAAGAAGTGGGGAGAACCGTTGACGCCCCTCTGAAGCACGGTGAGATATCCATATGAGAATAAGAGAAGGTGGGAGTAAGAGAAGACCTCCAAAAATGGAAAGGAGTGGAAAATTCCTGACCAAAAATAAAAGAAGTGGATATGGATTTAGAATTATCGAGGAACCTCCAACCCCGACAAAGCCCACCCCGGTTTTGGTCGGCGTCCATATAAGCAAAGTCGGAGCGAGCGGAAATCAGTTCGGACTCCGGTTTACCAGAGTTCAGTCTCCAGTGCTCAGTTGAAGCGGGCCTCGCAGAGCTGGCAGAAAGATTCGCGCAACTTCGAACTCATCTTCAATCCAAGAACAATTTATTTTTTAAGAGCGACGTGGATTCATACCACCAACACAAGTGTTACGACTATCGCCTGAAGACACACCAAGAACCAATTTCTTAAAGAACAGACAACTTAAGATGTTAAAACTCACCTAACAAAAACGTGTCACAATCCATATAGCGGATCGGGAGATAAACGCAGTCATATGTATCCATCAACCAGATATAAAGTATTGTTATCCTTTTTTTTTGATACCTTGAACTTTTGAGTTATTATTTTATTTTCTTTTATACATATTTGTGCGATACCACCCTCATTTGAACTCAACTTGCATTACGGCCCCAACGACTGATGGATTTCGTCTGCCTAAGATCAATTCACAACGTGGGTAGGCGGACTGGAGATCAACGCAGTTACTTTGGTAACCAGACGTTGGAAGCGAGTGGGGAACGACGAGGCTGATATCGGATCTGACCAGATTCCCATCCGAATCACCAAAGGGTTAGAACGTCATATTTGGGTGCCACGACCAATACCAACCAGTTGATCGTCACAAGACGGGACAACACGACTGACGCAGACAGGCGGACGTCACGTTTGGAGCGGCGACACCCGAACGAGGCAGCGAGGAGCGAGCGAAGGCTGTAGAGGGACGTCACAATTCGTTACACACAGACACACACACACACACACACACACACACACACACTTATATATATATATATATATATATATATATATATATATATATATTAAGCATTTCACCCCAAGTAAGGCGAGATACCACTACCACGTAATGGTTACAGAAAGTGAAAGTAAACGCAAAGAGTGTTGTTTGAGGATAGGATAGCTATGCTTGTAAGGAAAGGCCAAATGTAATAGTAGCAAACGGTAATCGTATGTAAAATGGACAGAAAGAAACTGGCGCAGATTGCAACATAACGTGACCTCAGGGTTCGCCACAAGAGGTGCGGGCAGAGACACTCGTCCTTGCGCGACATGACACAGCAAGTACACAACTGTTGATCAAAGCAAAATCTTAAGAGTTCGGGCTCTTAACTACCTGTCGTGAACCGCAATTTGAAAACTGCCAACCCGGTATCCTCTCTATGCAGAGCTGTTGTCATAAACATCACAAATCAGAAGAGATTCACCACAGCACTACTAGTGAAGCCAGAAAAAAGGAACGTATCCTGGAAGCACTTCCTGAAAAGGAAACAAAGGATGAACCTCTACTCCTGTTCAAAAAAATGGGAGGGAATATTAAACGGGTGATAAGAAAGCCTATCTATTTCTATTATAAAAAAGCAAATGCAGAAACACGAACAAATAAACAAACAACAAATATTAATTAATATATAATAACTGACAAATATAAAATCATTTAAAAAATATTGTTGTTTTGTTAAAATAGTTCCCACGTTCAGCAATAGATTACAAATAATGAAAAAGCACAAATGTTTTAAGAACCTTTCCTGCATATTTGAAAATTCAAACAATAAAGATATATGTGTATGTGTTTTAGTTTATGTTAAGGGGTCCACCACTTTTTATACAAGTGGGCTCGCCCTGTGTGTATTGTACTGCTGCCGATGAATACCCAGGAGTGAGAGAGTGAGAGTGTGAGGTAACCGCTTTGTAGGAGTCACAGTTGCGAGCACGTAGACTCAGAAGGAAGTCATACTTCGATACTGAATTTTCCAGACTGTATATATATTATTATTGCTACTAACCGCATTTCTGAATCTACTAACCGTATTACAAATTAAATTATTACGTCAATACATTTATTTGCTATATTTCATTCCTGCGTTTGTCATTCATTTGAGACCGGATTTCATTCCGGAATCCACAACAGTTTAGATAAAGATATTTTCTGCGCCTCATTTTACCTTGATGGCTACTTAAATTCTGACAAACCTCAAATAAGAATTCTTGATAGAATCCATAAATAGACTTACAGTTTATAAAGTTATCTTCTATCATTGCTTATAAAAGACACTCTAGCTTATATGAAACCCCTTTAAAATAGAAAAAAATTGACAAACATTCTATTGATCTGATTCAAATGTTGCCATGATGGCCAGCTACAATATCATTGTTGATTATTTAATAAAAGCAAAGATATATATGGAAGTATATAAAAACGACTTTTTCTATCGGTCATATATTCGGGAGCCTTTGGCTATTTCTGTTATTTTTGCAGACGATATGATCTTTTCAAATGTTTCTAGATTAAGAAAAGAGACAGGCAGAACCAGACATATGAACAAGAAGTTGAAATATTCTAAGATTACGAAACGAAATATTGTCGCTAAAAGGAAATTAAATGAAAAAATCTGGGTATCTGTAATATACATTTATTCATAGATCGCAAAAATTATAAATCTTCTCACTAAATTAGCCATTATTATATCTAACACTTTTATGTAAAGACAGCTATCAAAATAGGTTTTATCGTGGGACTCTCATATAATATTTTCTAAGCTAAATATACATACTACTCCCCCTCTGCAGTGAAAATTGAAGTCACTAAACTATCTTCTTAAAATGGCCTTTTGACAATTGGTATCTATGAAATTTAAGATGTTAGGGTTTGTGTGTATTTTAGGTGACGGTGCGATTTCAATAAGTAAACAAATATAGAAACACAAAAAACTTGAGTTTATACTATGTACCTATAATATTTGTATAGTGAAACAAACTTCTCGGTGATTCTTGGGTATGTGCGTCCTCTTTCTGTTCCAGTAGTCGGGGTAGCTAATTACAGGAATCCCTCGGTTAGTGCGGCTATTGTGTACATCGGTAAGTATAAAAAAAAAATCAATTTTCAATGACTAAGGTTAAACTGAAGAATATTTTAACGCACTAATCGAGTCTTATGTATGCACTAATTGAATTTTGGCATATAAAAATTGCTCACTAATCGAAAACACATTAATACAACTTGCACTAATCGAGGGATACCTGCACAAGTACGTATTCATAGTCAAGCTCAAATCAGCCTTCTGCAGATTTGGAACAACTAAAAAAAAAGTTTCTATATACTTTATCTTTGAAAAGTTAAACATGGTTATGGGTTTTCCGTTTTGTTTTAATTGCTCCTGAGATTGGAGTAAGTCAGTACGTCCATCGTGACTATGGGTGAGCTCAAGTCAGCCTTGCGCAGAGTTGGAACAACCAGAGAGAATGCTTGATCTACTATATAGGTTGAGGTTTTTGGAAAACTCCGGCCGATCGCTGATCATTCTGACCTGGGCCTTCGAATTCTGCAACACTATTCACCATGTATGATCTTATCGAATCTAAATTCCAGAGATATGATGGCGTACTTCATTGGCTTAATGCAAACGGCTGCAGGAATACGATCGTGGGCGAAAATCACCAGGCAAAATATCAGCTTAAATATCAATCCCCTGTTGTAAATGAACTCATGTAAATAGAATGCAGATGCAGAATGTGCACAAGGATTTTTCCTCAAAACTGGACGTAGAAATGTCTGCAACTGGTAAAAGTTAAAAAAAAAGCAATTGACACAATTAACCGTATATATTTCCATTATTGCCTGCAACAAAAAACGTAAAGTGAAAAGTTCCCCATATTGGGTATGACGATAAACAATATCCAGCAGCAAGGCCTCTGATCGGGACCTTTTGGGGAGCATGAAATCATCTTTTAATTGCCGTTATCCCCATGTCTAATCTGAGCCAAATAGTTTATCTCGAATGTGGAGTCAAAATACTATGAAAGTATAAAAATAGATTTTTATAGTAAAAATACCACTAATACATTTGACTCTCGACAAAAAAACCCTTTTTACAAAAGCGCGTCAATGAAATCTAATCTACAAACACGTTTCTTAGAAATAATAGATATTCTATTCATACGAATCTTTCCTAAAAAATCTTATCGGCATTAAATTAGCCATTGGGGTTAAAGTGTCGTAAAGCAAAACAAACCAACTAAACCGAAAAGAACCAACACATGTAATTTGAACGCAATGGAACATTATCTTCAGGTTTTGAGTGAATATCCAATAGTGGTCTTATGGAACCCACAGGTTTCATAACTTCATATATGTCCACCGAAAGGACGTTAACTTTAAATAAAATGAGTTATAGATCCTCACTCAGTCGATGTCTTGTCCTCGTTCGAGCATTGAAGCAAGAGGTCCAAAAAACCGGTTAAGCTGCTTTGTAACAAATATCTTTTGTATTTCTATATTACCAATTTACATCAATGTATTTTTCTTATATATCTTTTTTTATTTGTTCTTTTTTAAGTTAAAAAGCTAGACATATATGCTGATGATGTAACTTCCTTCTGTGTTAATAAAAATTCCTACTAATCCGTAAAGTAAAACTGGCATCAGCTCTCGAATATGTGCGCCAATCAGTTGTCAACTGAGTCAGGTAATTGCTTGTAAATTCTAACACCACCAACACAAAATAACTATTATTTAATTCCAAATTAATTGCAATTGATTGCGTCTTCTTCGTCTCACATTTTCTACTTATATAAAGTGCAGCCATTATATCAAATGCTCGATGTACTTCTGTCTTGGTTCAATGTGTCGTTTCAGACAATTTATCTCGTCAAAATCCATATTGCACATTTCTAAATCAAACGTATATTGAATATTGCTGCCATATTTAGTCCGATGTTCTGATTATATATCCAAGGATTCTTGACAAAATCCCAAGTAATGTCTGTAATGTTATCTGGCATCACGTCTTCAGTCACCGCTAAATATATTCATAGTAGTTGTTCTAATGGGCTCCTTGTTACCTCGACAGTTTTATCCGTACTTTTAGAATGACAAGTATATCTCAGTCATTTAATATAGAAGAAGTTAGATGTAAACGTAAGTTCTATTGTAATAAATTGTTTTTTTTACACTTTTCGCCTATGGAACACTTTTCCGGTTTTCTACTTGCCTACCACATATAATATTAAATACACCGACAATTGTAATCCTTCTTCCCCCTTCTTCTTTTTGTTGTCTTTTCTCCCTAAAACATTTTTTCTAAATATATTATATATATATATATATATATATATATATATATATATATATATATATATATTTGTTGGATTGATGTGAGTTTGTGGCCCTGGGTTTCACACTTTTGCAATCATCAGACAAATTCATAATTATTTTTTAAATTTTGGATTTATGTAGATCGCGTCTGTTGGTGTTATTATGGAAGTGGTGGGGGGTGAGGAATCGTCGTCGTAATGCCACACATGCTAACGCAAACATAGATGCGTGTCCGTACACCGACAGACATACACACTCGCTCGTCCGCCGGGGCTCATACAAAAATAAACATATATGGACAGTATGGAACTTGACATATGTATGTATATGTGTGCTGTTGTCTATATACCTACGCATTTGTATGTTGAAATTCTAAGATCGGAAGTCTGGCGAAAATTTCTCGTGAATGTCTTATGAATGTATACATGTCAACAATCAGACCATTTTTCTATTCTTTCGATGAATAACATTTCCTCACAAGCAAGTATAATATAAGTGTGGTGAGGTCTGTGTAAAATTATGATAGGTAAAAATTGCTATTATTTTTTTAATGTTTTACGACTGATTTGTTATTATTTTGAAGCTGGTTATTTGCTTGTTTTTGATGACTGAGTATATGTGACTGGTTGAAATTGCAGTTTATAATCCTTACTGGTTTTTATATGGTGGTATTAAATATGCTGAGGGAAGGGGAGTAGTTTAATTATAGTGGATTTATATGGGAATAGTAGATGTGATGTGGTAGTAATGGTGTTGGGGATGGATGGTAATGATAATATTAGTAGCTAATAATTACTGTAAAGTGGTATAAATGTTAACAAATGGTGGTGGAATGATAATAACAATGAATGTAATTTTTGTCATAGTGGTTTGAACTAAAGAGTGATTGTTGATGTTTTTTATCAGTTTGGTATAAATTCTGGTAATAGGTATTTATTATCCTGCCTATATTTGAAGATTATCTCTGAACTTTTGTTTAATAAATTCTTTTGCGGGCATATTATTGCTACTTTTTCGTGTAGGCAAATTAGGCATTTCTTTGTAATGTTGCTGTAGGCAGGTGCTTCTTTCAATATTTTCTCAAACGCTAATATTCCATGGTTACAATTTATTACATTGAAATCGTAATCACGATCCAAACCAGCAGAACTACAAATTCAAAAAGAAACCGAAAATATAACTCCGGGTATAAAAACAAAATTTTAGTGAGAGTGTATGTGTAGGAATGGGAAACAAGTGTGAGAGGGAAATATATGAAAACTCTTGAGAGAGGTGTAACAGAAGAAAGAAGAACAGGAAGAATATTAGTGTTTGAGCCTTTTATATTATATTCTTACTCTGACTTGGACATTGAGTTCTACCTGGATTCTATCCTCTTGGGAATTTATATATATATATATATATATATATATATATATATATATATATAACACTAATATTATCTATCCACACACACACACACACACACACATATATATATATATTTTCCATTAATATTATCTATCCACATATTTACCACTAATATTATCTATCTATCTATCTATCTATCTATCTATCTATCTATCTATATATATATATATATATATATATATATATATATATATATATCCATTGTTTCACTAAAACACCTGTAACTTTCTGAAATGCACCATTCGCTTTTCCTATGAGCCTTCTAAGGATTTTGCCGCCCTTTCCGTCGTCAATGAAGTGATAGGAATAATTACGGAGGATGTATGTGTAAGAAGTTTTCAGCAAATCCATACAGAACGAACGCGTATATACAACTACCTGAACCTTTATCTAATGTTTATTTCATAATAAAAATAAAATACGTAAAATGTATGCTTTTCGCTAGAAAGAGAACTTGCGTTCAAATGCCTTCATTTTTTACACCAAAATCTTATAAGATGCTGGAAACGTGCTCGCCCTCGTTAACGTGTAATCCGACGTAAAGGTGAAGAAAATGAAAATAGTGTTTCTTATCGAAAACACATATTTAAAGATGCCAATCAATTGCTACTGGTATACACATCTAATGCAGACATTCATCTGTGTCACCATTTTTCATGGTAACATAAAACACTACATATTTTGGTACATAGTCACGACATGAGTATGGAGATAAAGTGCATCCGACCACAATGCCCATGATCGGAAGATTGGCAGCGGAAGATTGTGTAGCGTGGGGTCACTTCTAAACTTCTGTTGTTTCCAGCTTCATCCTTGTAGCACCGATTAAAGCCACAGGTAAATAGCGAACTCCCAAACAAAAATCAACAGTAGAATTTTATAATAATTTAATTTTATGGCAAAATGACAATCAATCATTTTTGACGTACGGTGGCCGTCACTAAATCAAGTATAACTCAACATTTATGTTAAAATAAAACAGTATTTAATTACAACCGCAAATAAATACTTAAAGAGAACAAAGAATTAAAAGTCAACCAAATATAATTAACCATTTTAGTAAATACCATGTTAGTAGCGTGGCTCGGCTTAACGTCCTGTAAATTCTAAATTAAAACAAATCTTCGACACTCAATAATTCACACTAATTCGACTGGATAATTCCATAAAATATTCACTCAATAATAACCCATTAATCACTG
The DNA here is from genome assembly GCA_903632075.3 of Acanthosepion pharaonis. Taxonomy (NCBI): domain Eukaryota; kingdom Metazoa; phylum Mollusca; class Cephalopoda; order Sepiida; family Sepiidae; genus Acanthosepion; species Acanthosepion pharaonis. The sequence continues at coordinate 765,402 of CAHIKZ030003802.1, forward strand.
CAATCAGTTGCATGACACCGCTATTTTCTACACCTGTCGAAAAACATATATTCATAAGGCCAGAGTGTCACACAAGAACCTCAGTGTCGGTAGTAACTCATTTACTTCCTATATGACAATCAGTGCAACACTAAACAAACATAAAAAATACTTTTTGTAGTAAAATTATCACCAGTACATTTTATGAACTGCAAATTATAACTAAAAAAAAAAACATCTTTTACCTGAAAGTATAAAATTACATACAAATATATCTAGATTTCAGCATTAGATAAGCCATAGAGGTGTTACTATACGTCTAAACAAAATCAACCTACTAACCAACCAAATACATAGTAAAACAGTTACAATTTTTCTATCTATATTTCTGATGTACTGTAAGTATTTACGCTATTTAGATCATCCGGTTTGTTGTCCTCATCTTTGTTGTCATATTCACGAAGTTTTGACATTCTTCAGTCGTTATACGCTGGACTAAATAATGGGTTCGGTTCAAAATTTTAACGTATATCACCTGAAGACCGGCGCGTACAACGGTCAAAACATCGGGAATATGGAAATAAAGATGAGGACAACAGTCCGAATGATGTAAATTCTGTAAATAGTTAACAGGATCTCCCTATGAGATATAATTTCTCTCTAGATATAACTTTTACCGACATCCACACGGATGACTTCCGGTTAAGTTTCTTCCAGCTTAAATCAACTAGTTTATTTAATATTATTTCTAAGTCATATCTTAACTTTGCAAAAATACATATTATATTCATATATGTGTAATTGCATGTGCTTGCGTGATATTTAACTTCTTATTTATAATTATGATAAATTATTTTGTAAACTTATTATGTTTCGATACCCACATAGATCTGTACACTATTTACATTATTCGGACAATTGTCCCTATCTTTGTCGCCATATTTATCACAACGTTTCGGCCTTTGTACGCTCCGTCCTTCTTCAGGTGGTTTGAAAGTCGAACTGAATCCTTTATTTCGCTCACTTGGTAGACTGTTCTAGTTCCCCGTTCCATGTCTAATGGCAGTCCTTATTTCTGGTTCCCATATTGTATTCATTTCTATGCTTGGTCGAATTTTCCAATGGTGTTCTTTGTCTATGATCTCAACATGATCCCACAGAAGGCGGTGATCTCCCTTTTCTCTCCATATGTGGTCAGCCACTCCTGATATTCCACTTCCTCTCGTGTTACAGCTGTCAGATGGTCTTAATATTTCTTTCCGCAACGATAACAGCAAAAACTGGTAAAAAATGTTTGCTGAGAACATTAGGTTGATAATACCCAGAAATCCATACGCAGATTTCCCCAAGGACACGTGGCACAGTGGATAAAGGCTTTAGTTAGATCTAGTGACAGGACCCAAAGAGTGTGAATTCAATACCTGGTTAAGGCGGTGGAAAAATTAGAGCGGGGAATTAACAGGCGATAACTGATAACTGACATCCATTAGACATGGCACGTGGAACTAGAACAGTGAACGAAATGAAGGGTTCATTTCGACATTCCAACCACCTGAAGATGGACGGAGCGTATAAGGGCCGAAACTTTGTAAAAAATATGGCGACAAGAATGAGGGCAATAGTCAGAATAATGTAAGCAGTACCCACATAGATGTACAATTGAAAGATGATGAGTTAATTATAATCTATCACAGTTCCATTGTTCAAATGGTTCCTTCTCTGAGAGTTTTGCTTTGTCTATACTAATATCTGTTAATCGTTTCCTTTTATTTATCTCTTCAAGTTAAAGACATTTCTTCATTTTTTATTTCCTCTTTGGGAACACGACATAAAACACTGACTTTTAATTGCATCAAAAACTCATATCTTTACTGGGATAACTTTATATCCTTTTCAGTAGACTATAAAATATTACAAGAGTGATTAAGACTTATTCATAAGAGACATTTTTATTTAATGTAATCTAATGTTCTGTGTTTCAAAGAGAAAAATATTGATTATGTATGTATAAGATTAATTCTAATATGTTCAACGAAGGCTTGTGACAATATCTAGTACTATGTCCTGATTTAAGTGTGAACAATTTTATAGTATAGCGTAACCAAGGAAGAAAATGTCGCCAATATCAGATGCCGTCTTGGCAAGAAATGTACATGAATCGTAGTTAAATATTAACATCACTATTCGCAAGTTGTTCTCTCTTAATGCATTTTCTTGCTATGTAATAGATCAGACGATTTAAAATAAGCAAATCATCTCATTTTGTATATCCAGATAATTGGTAAGTATGAAGTTTTGCAAAGGTGTGGCATAGGACGTTGCTATACAAATTCTTTAGTTAGTGAATCTCTGGAAACGTCTTTCCTATCATATAGTTCAATGTAAGCTGTTACTAACAGCCTATCCTATGAAGTACGTGATCGATGCCAGTGTCTCACAATGCTCCCACGTCGGCCCTACTCTCTTTCTGCTTTTCCCACGGGTGAAGCGTTATTAACATTTCACTAGTGAATTACTCTTCTTCTTCTTCTTCTTATTCTTCTTCTTCTTCTTCTTCTTCTTCTTCTTCTTCTATTTTTCTTCTTTTCTTATTCTAAGTGCCGTTCCTGTTATGACGTAAGCGGACATGACTCTCCACAAGTTCCTCTCTCTTGTCTTTTTGCACCCTCTCCCAAACCTCCATCCATTCACACAATCTCGCCAGGTGGTTTGTGTGTTGCTTTCTCCCAACATTCTTACCTTCAATCAGTCCTGTGAGTATCAAATTTACCAAAGCCTTTTTCCTCATTTTGTGGTCCAAAAATTACAGGTGTAAGCATAAGTGTATCTTATGTGCTGCCATTGTCTATAGAACATCATTGTTGATCACGTGTTCGGTTTATGATATTTTCGGCATCTTTGTGTAGAATCATATATAATTTGCTTTGATTGTCCAGCATTTCTTGCCATATAGAAGGACTGATACTACAGAACAGTTCAGTACTGTTTTCTTTGTTTCTAACAAAATTTGTCTGTTTCTTCATACCTTGCTCAGCTTTTAAAAGGCATCTTTCGCTATACTCATACGTATTCGGATTTCCATGTCGCATTTTCTGTCCTCTGTTAAATCTCTGAAAATATAAATTCTTTCACCAATTGGTATCGCCAATTTGGAATTTGCTTATTGGGTTGCTCCTTTTGATAGTAACTAAGCATTCAATCTTCTTGCAATTGATGTTGAGTCCTTTCTTCTCGATTTCCTTCACTCCATTCTGTAGTTCTTGTTCAAATGACTCGTGTTCCTTAGTTTCATCAGCTTAGACTTTCAGAGCTAGGACACTCCATGCCACTCACACAGCGTCAAATCATTTTCATTACCTCCGGATTGCATTGGGTTAGGATTTACCACTCAGTCTCTTCCACAGACACACGAGAGGAGGCTTCCCTGACCGCTACAACCTCTTCAAGTCTAAGGTCAACTGATATCTATCCTACATATTCTCGTAATATGCAATTCTTCTTTCTTTCTCGTCTGTTATGGTAATCTCAGTCACTATCTCTATAGCTCCAGTGACTCTTGGGCCTTCCATTGGGTGAGCAATACTAAAACACAAATCTAAGTAAAAAGAAAGGACTGTTCTCATACACCTAAAATAGGTGGAACGTTAGTCAATGCACTCAGAACTATGGAATGCATTTTTTGTGCCTTACCATATTTTTTACTACAGTTCCAGCCGTATGAGGTCTTTAAAACCATAATTTGATTTTAATGAAATTATCGATCCTTTTGTTTTCCCTTGTACGGCTCAAAGACATTCATTCATTTAGATAAACTTAAAGCACGCGATAATCTGTACACGTACGTTAAACAGAGTCATTTAAATAGAGATTGAATTTGGGAGTAAGAGTATTCTATATTTTACCAGAATGAATAAAAAGTTTCTCTAGTGGAACTTATAAATCAACTTCCTCCATACACACTCGTAAAAATCAATTTGACGCTGCTACTAACAGTCTGTGAACCTATGGTTATGAAATTTACAAAAGTAATTTGTTTTATTTTTTTGTTCATTCAACAACAATGAATAAGCAAATAAGGTTGATTAGGACTCATTCATAAGAGGCATATTTTTATTTGATTTAACCCAATGTTTTCAGTTTCAAAGAGAAAAATATTGATTATGTACCTTGAACTTTCTATAAAATTAATTCTAATCTGTTCAACGACGGCTTGTGACCATAGCTGATACTATGTCTTGATTTAATAGTGAAATATTTCAGGGGAAGCGCGTAACCAAGGAAGGACAGGACGCCAATCTCAGATACGATTTTGGCAAGAGAACTACATAAATCATAGTTAAATATTAACATCACTGTTCGCAAGTTGTTCTGATGCAGTGCATTTTCTTGCTATCTAATAGATAAGACGATTTAAATTAAGCAAATCATCTCATTTTGTATATCCAGAAAATTGGGAAGTATGAAGTCTTTAAAAGGTGTGGCAGAGGAGGTTTCTATACAAAGTCGTTAGCTAGTGAATCTCTGGAAACATCTTGATTTAAGTGTGAAATATTTCAGGAGAACCGTGTAACCAAGGAAATACATCTTCTTCAAATATTAAGACAATACAAGGTTCGAGCGCCACTCAATGTCGTGCGTGATATGTATGTTTGGGAAGGTCATAAGTAAGAAATACTGTAGAGCATAAAATTAACTGGTGGGTCTAAATGTGAAGGGGAATAGGTTAAAGTTTTCAAGGAAGAACGTATGCTGACACCTGTCCTGTAAAGTGACAGTTAATAGGAGAAAAAATTCTAATATTTAGAAAACGATGAAAATGAAGCTGATGTCATTCCATGGAAGTGGCATGCCTTATCTCAGCGGTAAAGGTATTATTGGTGGAACTCAAGAATCGAGCTAATGTGAAGATCTGCCACATATATAAGGAGAGAAGTGATAAGCTTGCAAGTATATTTGTGGGAAATATGTTACAGGTTGTTAAATGTCTTCCCGTACAAGACTATGTAAATAAAGTTGACTCACTGAATGATTGAACGAAGCGATTAAGCAGTTCCCGCCCTGATATGGAAACAGTGCTTTATTTAAGTTCTGATCTAAATCTTGTAACAATAAAACAGAACAGGAGTCAGATAGTTTCTTGGGTGATTGAAAGAGTCATACATTTCTACGAACCTTTAGCTATGAATTATTGCAATGTATCAGTTTCACTTTAAGTCCCAGGTGAACTCTAGACAGTTCAGAGCATCATTGAGAGTGGAATCTTTCATTGAGACTCGAGAAAAATCAAGGTCTAAGTGGTGTTGATAAAATAGAACTCACATAGCATTTAGGATATTAATATTTAGTAACCCTTTTTCCCTACTGAACTGATGAGAAATCGACAGTAAGACACCATTTAAGTTGGTTTTCTAAATTTACATCTTTTATCGAGATAAGATATTTTATTAACACTTAATTATTATTTAATTTATTTCTTCGGTTTTTATCGCACTTTTCGTGTTAAAAATATGATTGATATAGCAAAGCAAGAGAAATGAAATTGATGATATACAAGTGAAACATAAAGACCGCGTTGATTCGAAAGAAATTACATTCGTTCTTCTTGATTGATTTGAAATGCTGAGATAAATTATTTTCATCCTTCCCCGTATTTATCACGATTTTCATCAACGTGCTAAGCATTTTAATATAAGATCTAACCGATTCATTATTTTGTCGACTAATTACATTTTTAATTCCGAAAATTTAAAAGAAATTAATTCTAAAGAAATTTTAATACGAAACTTCTCAAAAAGAAAAAAAAACCTACATTATATTTCTACTACTAGTAGTCTTAATCATCGTGAAACAAAATTTAAAGTAAAATTCTGGTACCAAATAAATAGGTATAAAATATTGCTTTATCATAAAAGTCGTAATATTCAAATAGTAAAATTTCTTTACATCACAGGAAAAGCAGATGAATATCATCACATATGTATAATCTTCTTGAACAGTCTGCCTCCAAAGAATACGCTTGGAACGCCATGGAAAAAATAAAACAATGAGAAAGAAGCGGTTAAAAGTAAGAATATATTCCCTGCGAAACTTCCAGTTTCTCCTTCTGTGTCTCTCTTTCCCATTAATACTGTTGTTGTGACATTTATACTATACGCAGAAAATATTTCGTGCAAGATTTGACGAAGTCTCTTGTAAGAACTTAGTTGTGTTTGTCATTGTCTGTTTTCACGGTGTATTATGCCAGCCTGGATTCTGTGCTTCTCATCAGACTGTATTGAAGTTTATATCCGACTGACTTCAATATAAATGGTCCATGATTAAATATTTCGAAGAATTGAATTTTCTTTCTTTCATCACTCGGACTATTGGTCCCAAATATTAAAGAATTCCTTAACATAAAATGATGTGCTCAGATCTAACTTTACTCACAATACATTATGAATAATTTAAAGATACTCTATTTTCACTAAAATATAAAAACAGGAAGATTGTCAAATCAGTTATAATAATGTTACTTCATTTTCGGCAGAATTTATGCAAAATTATATTCTTTAATCAGATGTCAAATATGATGAATTTAGAGAATAATTGTATGTTACTGTTTGAATTTCTGGGATGAGGAGTTATCATTACTTACACTCTTTATAATCGGATTATTGTCCTCATCTTTGATGTTGTTATCCCTACGTGTCGGTGATTGTGCCATCCAGACTTCATCAAATATACAATGATTTGGCTAACCTACAGATAATTCTGAACTCTAACCCTTTATTTAATCTACGGGGGTAGACTGTTCTCTTTCCATTGCCCACGTCACTTTTAATTTGCCAATGAAGCATGACCTACTACACAAGTAATTACTTCATATGCCCATTCCTTGAAGTCGTTGCTTGCAGATTGACCACAGATTCTCAATTGAATTTAAATCAAGACAGTTCCCTGGCCAGTCTATAGTACTTTGATTTGCTTACTGGTAAGGCTTGCCAGAGTGTTCATGAAGCGTTGCGATTTTCTTACACTTCCTCGGAGTAACGTCCTCCGCAGACATTGGCTGTAGGACAACTAATCGAAAGCCGAAACAATAGTGTCTAGGCCTGATAAAAATCTGATGCAATCACGGATGACGAAAAAATCTTCAAGGCCAAACAAATTTCATCATGCACCACAAAAATAGATTCATATTACTGCACATCACTGCAAATAACCAAATCTGAAAAGAAAAACAGAAATCGATTACACTCTAGTGGATCTAAAACTGCCAGTATTTTGAAAGAAAGGAAACTGAAGCGGTTGTTTCAATTAATTTGCACAGAGTTGTAGAAAAATTGTCAAGTTCTTGCATAGAGCACTGCTCAGTTATTGTAAACATGTTTTACATATACAGCCGTGGAAGGCTTGAGGGCCCAACTGCCAAAACGTGGTGACAACAACAAAAAAGATGAGGACAATCGTTCTAATATAAGCGGTGTAAATAATAATTGCAAGTTCAAACAACTGAGAGATCATTTTCTCGATGGATTTGCAAAATTTCTGAACATTTTTAAATAACATTTTTGTTAATATTCAATCATTTTTATGCATTGAACATTTCAATCTATTTTATTTTTGATGCAGTACATTCATAAATACACTTCCTTGAGGATATATGTGGACAGTGGTTGCATCGTAATTTATAATTTAATTAACAAGTTATAATTACTGCTTTCGCTTTAATATAGTTTGAATAATTTCTTAAATTTTGTTAACTGATATCCAGTATAACGTCTTTTTCTACCCTGACCATAGAAATGTATAGAACATGAGCCAATATATATATATATATATATATATATATATATATATATATATATATGAAGAAATATAGTTTTAAAGTGTGCTATACTTGTGAGATAAAGTGCTCAATATCAGAGAGAGAGAGAGAGAGAGAGAGAGCGTATGTAAATATAAATAAAAAGTGAACACTGAACTCAAAACTCAGACCGGCTGTTTCATGCTGGACGCAATCGTCAAGTCGGACGATTGCGTCCAGCATGTTACCTCTGAGTTAAAAATATATATATATATATATATATATATATATATATATATATATATATATATATATATATATAAAATATGTGTCTGTTTTTATATAAAATTTAGCTTTATATCTTAAAATATATTTGTTCAAATCATAAAAAGATTGTTAGATATTTGTTCAATAAGCTTATTCGTTTTATTCCAAGTTCCTTTTATAAAAAACTCAAAAATTCTTCCTGCTGATATGCTTTCTTAAAATAATACTTCAAGGTACTGCCACAAAGCATAATAGTTTTATTATTTTTCAAATGATAAAAATAAAATTTTCTATGGTAAATCATTTTCTTAAATGTTTGTATTTTCTCACAGAAATTGTCTCGTCAAATTTATTGATTCATGAAAAATTTTATAAGCTAAAGAAAATAAATTCAAATAGATGATATGTAATCCATTGTGTATATGCAGTCAAGTTTAAATGAAAAAAAATTGCTGATATAACATCCTGTTAAACTTATGTATAGTTTATAATAAAAATACTGAAAATATCATGCGCCTACCTTATGAATGGACACGTCACATAGAAGAAAGTCGTAATATGCAATACTATAAAGATCTTTTTGTGTCTCAGGTTAGTAGGTTTTGTCACTTTTTCTAGACATATCTGTATAATATTAGAGCGGTTCTACCCTAGGTAGCTCAAGGGTGTAAAAAATTAAATTCTGACTTCTTTATTTTTCATCATGTTTAAAGTATACGAATGTTAATGAAAATAGAAAGGAAATAAATTGTAGCCTCTGGCGTTATTTGAACCTATATCACGAAATGCGTGAAACTCATTTGCCAATAATAATACAAAAAGCTAAAAATGAAACAAAAAAAATTGACATGGACATTTTCCAGTCCAGAATGTTAAAAAAATACATGTTATTAAAAATATATCAATACACAATCTTAATAGTAAAAGATATGCAGGTAATACACTCTTGATAGCAGACTTAGAAGAGAAAGTACAATAAGATGGTGAATGTAAGCGAGATACAAATGACTAAGCATCAATTGCAAAAGGACAATACAAAAGTGTTAGCAAAAAGGACAACCCCACACGCAAATTACAACAACATTCAACAATTTAGATTTCTGGAAATCGTATGAAAAAAGACTAAACGTGCCACACGCTAATCAGAAGGCGCATTTGGATAGCGAAAGATGCCTTCCAAAAGCTGAGAAAAGTATTAAGAAACAGAAAAACATATCGTTAGAATAAAAAAAGAAAAGAGGAGTGAACTGTTGCATCTGACTTCCTACGTGGCAAACAGTCTTGAAGCAACAGAAAAGTGGTTCTACAGAAGAATGCCAAGAATAATATAAACCGAAAATTTGAGAAACGGCGAAGTTCAAGAGAAAATGTCAAGAAAAAGGACAAACATATTTAACATCAGAAAGACATTTTCCTACCACATCATGAGGAAAGATGGTTTGGAGAATTTGATGCACACAGGAAAGAGTGAAGGTAAAGCGAGACAGAAAGAGCAACGTACACCTTATCTAGCAAGCTTGAGCAAATGGATGGCGGGGCAGGGTCTAGGTGAGGTGGTAAAATTTTATTAAGAGCTAATAAGGGCAGGAAATTGTGGAGTGCCATGATCACCAACGTCATGAAATGACATGATTCACAAAAGGAAGAACGTTTTCTCGCAATATTTCAATGCATTGTAAATATCTATATTGGCTGTAAGGAAAATTCCCAAATGGCTACATTAACCCTGAAGAAAATTGAAAGAGTTTAAAGTCTATGAAAATAGTTTACAAAACTTGCATTTCTCCGGAGGAAAATTTACGAACATCGACATTATCTTTGGGCAAAATTTGCCATTGTCTTTTTTACATGTGATTCTTATCCAATTTGTTAAATCTCTAGAGCGATGTCTTCCAAAATCTAAGCTAGATGACACAGTAATCCAAAAGCAAGCTAGATTACACAGTAATCCAAAAGTTAAGCTAAATGACACAGTAATCCAAAAGCTAAGATAGATGAAACGGTAATCCAAAAGCTAAGCTAGATGCCACAATAATCTAAAAAGTAAGCTAGACGACACACTAATCCAAAAGCTAAGCCAGATGACACAGTAATCCAAAGGTAAACTAGATGACACAGTAATCCAAAGGTAAGCTAGATGACACAGTAATCCAAAAGGTAAGCTAAATGACACAATAATCCAAAAGCTAAGCTAGACGACACACTAATCCAAAAGCTAAGCCAGATGACACAGTAATCCAAAAGTTAACTCGATGACACAGTAATCCAAAAGGTAAGCTAAATGACACAGTAATCCAAAAGCTAAGCTAGACGACACACTAATCCAAAAGCTAATCTAGATGACACAGTAATCCAAAGGTAAAGTCGATGACACAGTAATCCAAAGGTAAACTCGATAACACAGTAATCCAAAGGTAAGCTAGATGACACAGTAATCCAAAAGCTAAGCTAGATGACACAGTAATCCAAAAGGTAAGCTAGATGACACAGTAATCCAAAGGTAAACTAGATGACACACTAATCCAAATGCTAAGCTAGATGACACACTAATCCAAAGGTAAGCTAGATGACACAGTAATCCAAAGGTAAGGTAGATGACACAGTAATTCTAAGGTAAGCTAGATGACACAGTAATCCAAAGGTAAACTAGATGACACACTAATCCAAATGCTAAGCTAGATGACACAATAATCCAAAGGTAAGCTAGATGTCACAGTAATCCAAAGGTAAACTAGATGACACAGTAATCCAAAAGTAAGCTAGATGACACAGTATTGATAGTTAAGCAACGTATTAAGAAACAGGAAGTTTTCGTTAGAAAAAAGGAAAAGACCGCCAGACTGTTATGTGATATGAGTCCTCGTATATTGCAATGAATGCTGAACAATCTCGTCACAGATGAAGAAGAGCATTGAGGTAACAGAAATACGATTTTACAGAAGGATGCTGAGAATAGCATGGACTGAACATGTGGGCAACGACGACATTTCAGAGAAAATGGAAACAAATAGGTTTATAATTATAATTAGAAAAAAAACAACTGATATCTATCGAGCACATACTGAGGAAAAAGAGCTTAGAAAATTTACCACTCACAGGGTCACACTGAATGCAAGACGGACAAAGGAAAGTAGAAAATAACGTATATTACGAGCATGTGAAAATTGTTGCTAGAAGAGCGATTAGGAAATATTATGATGATCTATGAACGTCCACATCCTGATGTGACAACGTATATAGCAGAAGTTTGTATGCTAATATAGATGTTTTCTAAGCGTAGCTTAGATATAGCATGTTGAAGTATCAAACACCCAGAGAGGATCGAACTCAATACTAAGTCGTAACTGATCTAACGAGACAAGCTTGCTAAATATTACACATCGTTGAATTTCAGTCTGAATGTCAATATATTTTACGAGTAAATCTTATAAAATAGTTTAAATGTTAGAGACCTTATATTGTTCAACGTCTGGATAATGGTAGCTTTTTGTTTACATTATCTACTTTATTTAGACTGTTATCTTCGTTTCTATTGTCATATTCACAACGTTTCGGCCGTTGTAGGCTCCGACCTTCAGATGATCGGAGTTTTGAATCAGATCCTTTATTTCGTTCACCGGGGTAGATTGTTATAGTCCCTTGTTTCAATTATTTCCATGTCTCACTTATTTCCATTTAACTCAACCCTCTAAGTTTTCTGTCTGGTATTGAACTGATTCACCACTGCCTGGATTTGAACTCACATTTAGTCACTGGATCTAATACATTGAGTATATGTTGCCTTGAGTATATTTATGTATGGATTTTTACCATTGCTCATATTACATTTTTTCTGTTGTTATTATATTCCAATTTTTATTGTTATTCATTGTTTTTCTCTAACATTTCTTATTACTGGTCCACATATTGTATTCATTTCTATGCAGGAGATTTTTGTGGCCTAGCATATGTGCTGATTCCTTACGTTTTCGTATTTTCCAGTGATGTTCTCCATTATTTCAACCTCATCAGACAGAGGAGAAGTGATCTCCCATTTCCCTACATATCTTGCTAGCTACGCCTGGTTTTCTATTTCTCCTCGTGTTGCGGATTCACGATGTTCTTGCAGTCTTACCTTAAGGGGTCGGCCTATTACTCCTTTATATGTCTTACTACAGCTGCCCGGGATCGCGTACACACAGTTCTTAGTTATTTTCTCCTCTTGGGTGGGTGGTTCTTACTCGGAAGAGGTGTCTGCGAATTGTTTAACCTCTTCTGAAGGTTGTCACAGATCTTTTTCATTTTCTCCAATAATCTAAGAGTAGGCAGACTGAAGCTGTTTTCTGAGTGTTGTTTTGTATTGGACTTATACAAAGAATTATCAATCCGATGGTAAAAGAATGACATTGGTTTAAACTTCTGTTTTGGAAAATTAATCCTGAATTTAAAATAAGTTTTCGAAATCCCACTTTCATAACGATGTTTTCAAAAGATTATCAGCGCCAATGGAAAAAAAATAAATTTAGCGGGCAACAATGCGCGACGCCCACAAACTTGACCAGAAGTGTCTCCCTGGTAGCTCAAATTGGATTTAGTCAGGGGGAGATCTAGCAAACCGGGTTGCATCTCCCAAGTCTTGATTACGCCAACCTTAATGGCCCTGCTCACTTCAATCTCTTTGGAAATTGAGATCGTGTAGATATTTGCCTATTCTGCCGTTGGGGGATCTTCATGGGTTGGTCGCGTTCAGTTCGATCTCTCCTCCTCGGCCTTACCATTATGGATAGCCCTACAGGAGTTGGTATTACCAAAATCACTACACTATTAGTAGGATATTTATTGTTCTACAGCGAAACTACCAACCTCGTTTGATTGCACTTAAGGGGAACCTTATATGTTAGATGGGAATAGCACATTTCTAATTTTGAAGAGAATATTCAGTATATTCGTTGCATTATTTATACTTGGATAATTGTTTTCTTTCTTGTCATTATCACGAGGTTACGCTCGTTGTACGCTTCAGCAGACGTGTGTCGATCCAGCCAATATATCAGAGTTAGGGAATATCGAACGAAACTCGCTGTATATATCTAGTGATTGGTCAGTTTTTTTTTATGTACTGTTCGCTAGTTATTGCTCCCCCTAAGTTTTTCCTGCTTGGCTCAAGAACAAACATCCAATTACTATATCAGCAAACCTAGTTTTTAATGATAATACTCTGGTATTTTAAATGTTAACGTATAGTTTGATTTATCAGATATGTATTGTTTGATCAGTTGAAAATTATTTTTTTCTTATTTGTGGCTGTAAGATCTGGTTTTTTTTTTCATTCTTTTTCTATTTGTTGTTGATCAGTAGCTCTGATGCGGCCGGTAAATAAACGACGATCGACTAAGTTATGTCTCCATTGATCTTCCCACAGGGCTTCAAACTGAACATGAGGGCCTATATCTAGTGTTGTAAGGAGGTAGTCTTGGCCTGTGTCAAGAGGGTGGCTGCTGAGAGACACTATGTCTAGCAACAGGATCTGTACTATGCTAGACAAGCAGGAAAACTAAGTTATGGCTGTCAATTTCTGCGACCACATCACACATTATATCTGGCCATCTCATTCCCCAGGCTGCAACACGCTTGATTATTATGTGTGGGCGTAGTTGAGAGAGAGAGAGAGAGAGAGAGCAACAAAACTCCTTCTACCAGCAAAGATGAACTGAAGGCAAGGATTATGGCACCACCTTAAACAAGGACATCGTCCAGAAGAGATTCAGGAGATTCCGAAGGCGTCTGGAGGTCGTGGTTGAAGCTAATGGCAATTTTATTGAAAACAATTTACTCTTTAATATTTCAAAAAACTTTCTCGGTAATTTTGGTAAATATATCTGTTAAAATGATATGTCAGTGTTAATTTAATTTTTGCGTCATTTAGACGGCAATTTATCAATCGTACCTTGTCTATTTCTATAGAGTCTTCTAGTTTTAAGAGAAATTTGAAACAGTAACGTCATAGAATTAAAAGAACAGCTGCAATTTGTAGGTTATATAAAATGGAATGAAGGCTCGTAGAATTTAACATATCACAAACACAAGATACTGTAAAAATCGAATAACCTCCCTAACAAGCTTGTGTAAATGGCTCACAGAACAGGGAATGACAGGATAGTAAAAAGACAAAACTCACTCAGAGCTAAGAAGTTTAGAATGTTGTGGAGAGCCATGAAAAAATATCCTTATTTTAACCATGAAGCTAGGTTAAGATGTTTTAATGTAACTTTATTTATCATTCATAGCTTGAAGGTATAATTCTATTTAGGGTTTTATTTGAAGCATTAAATGAAAATGAAATTTCAAGATACACTGAAATGGCCCCAGGCTAAGAGAAATATAAAAATAAAATACGTATCCATTTACCATGTATCATATTCGTATTTACATAGTCAAGTGGTTTTTCCTTTTGATTCACAATGATGTGAAAACAATAAGAATTATGTTGTTTAAATAAAGAACTTTGATAGTTCTTCTACAAAGTATTTTCCGTCTATGGTCCAGTTTCAAAACAGCAGCAGCAGCAGAAGAAGAAGAAGAAGAAAAAGAAGAAGAAGATATATTTCCCATAAAAGTGAATGTCAGTCTCAGTAAATAGTAATCGCCATGAAATGTCATCTGCGTCGGAAAAAGCAACACGCAAAGGTCAGTAATCCGCAAATATTTTCTATCATCAAATGGATTCACAAAATGGCTGCATTAAAACTTATAAATTAGGTAGAATTATTCAGAGAATATTGCAGTGTGTTCTTATTTCAAATGCAATGACATTTAGTAAATAAGCATAACATTTTGCAGAGTATGTAGGAGTAATGTTTTTTCGTGAGTTTTGTTTATAAGAAAAATACTGTATGTTTTCATTTAAAAACCAACAGACATTTCCCACCGCTTTGTTTTGTGTCATAAAGATAAAAAGGCATGGGAAGATTGTGTCGTATTCCTGTTGAAGAGACATTTGAAAAATATATTAATTCAAACTTATGACTTGACTCGAGTAATAACCATCTTCATTTGATAGATATGAGCAAGTATTTCACCACAATGTATGTTGAAATTATTAGGAAATATTCTAATTAGTTTATATAAGTTGCTGTATTTTTCTTCTAAATATAAAATAGAAGACAGTTGAAGTGAAAAGATTTGGAAATCTTATCTATTAAAAAAATTGTTCTCTTTTCTACAGCAGAGAATAAACTAGGCTTACGATGAAATGTAGAAAAGCATGTTGGGTTCTTGAAAACTTCCATCATAACTACGAGACAAAATACACAAGCAAAGTGTGATTTTTTTTGTATGTTTTGAAAACTGATGCAGAAAATTCTGCAAGTGCCAGACACCAGTAAGAATCGAACTTACTAGATTCTGCTAGGCGCCGTTTTGACTAATATCGCAAGATGTAACAAATCTCCAAAAACGACCAAACACTTCGACTGATGTACTTAAATAGACTTGTCTAAATCTAGACTTCCTCATATATATGACATGAATAGCTTCCATCTCGTACAGAAATGCCTAAACTATCAGTTCAATTGTTAAAATGAACCTATACATAGAAGTAGATCGATTTAATAGAAGGAGATAAATTCGCCTTGAGCTCGGTTCACTCCTTACCCATCTTTTGAACAGGAGTATAGGTTTATCCCTTGCTTGCTGCTAAAGATTATGTTTCCTATTCCTTCTCATTTTCTTTCACCTCATTAGTCCCTTGCGTCTTAGTGCCATTATCGCCTTGCTTGGGGTGATGTGGTTAAAAAAGTGAGTGGTCTCTGTGCATTTTGAAGAAGACTGTCTTAACGTTGTATTATGTAAACTGACGCTACAGAATCATAAACAAAATACATTACAAAATAACAGAACCTACATTGCTTCCAACAGCAGCGACAACTAAAATGAACTGCACGTGATATTAAACTGAAAATAAAGATATCTTCCCGAAATTGACTTTCCACATTACGTTAAACAAGAAGTAAGAATGTAATGCGCCATCAACAAAAGAAAGAGCGATAACAGTGGACATGAAAAATCTATTTGCTGAAAAAGCATTTTAAAAGAAAGATTTTATATATTTCAAGCGATATTAAGGGCTAAATTTCTGAATGTTTCCTTATGAACGAATATTCCTATTATTATTATTATTATTATTATTATTATTATTCCTTTCTTAATAGGATCCCTCCAATTTTGACCTGGTGAAGTTGAGTTCAGATAATACTGACATACGATGATACTTGTCAAAAGATATTTATGTTATTTACACTATTTACATCGTTCAGACTTTTGTCCTAATCTTTCTGGCCATATTCACCACGTTTCGAGTGTTGTACGTACGAGCCTTCTTCAAGTGATAGGAATTCTGACCTGCACCGTTTAATTCGTCCGATGAGGTAGATTGTTATAGTTCGACGTGCCATGCCTCTTTTGAATGTCTTAGTATCAGTTATCTCCCTTTCACTCAACTCTCCAAGTTTTTCATCGCCTCACCTGTAGCCAGATATTGAACTAACAACTGGATTCAAAGGTTTTTATCTACTGGGGCATGTGTTTTTGAGAATATATGTATATTGATTTCCTAAGAATTGATTTGATGTGACACAAGGCCGAATGCAGTGCGCATCCAAGTGCCTCTCTTGTTGTTTCCTTTTTTCTTTCGATGTCGGCAACAATAACGACCGAAATCAAGTGCAGACGAGCGTCCATCCATCCGGTTTAAGAATACATGTTATACACAGTAATAGAATTTATTAATCCTGTCTATGTGTTTATAATAAAAACAGTATCAGCCAACATGAGTTTCACAAAGTATATACTATATTCTTGTTATAAATGTACTCGTTAGACCAAATTGCAATAGCCTCTGCTTTGGTAATAAATATTAGTATGCAAGTCAAAATTTTTCCATTATATCTTAAATAAACTTGGATGTGAGCGAAGAATGATATTTATCGACGCTGACCGTGTGATTGATGTATCGACTTCAAATATTGACCAAGGCAGTTGCATTAATTTTGACACAAATAACCTTAAAATATTTTGAATCCATATTTACTTCACCCAACTAGGGTAGGTCAGACTAAGGTCTCTAGCTTTACTTGGCAAACTGGGTAGAAATGATATCTCTGTATTGATAAGATGTTGGATGATGGACTGGCAACTCCATACCCAACAACCTGCCTGCCGCAGAAACAACAGCAACAACGAAGAATGATATAGTTGTGGGCATATCCGCCACAGGAAGGCGACACAATTATGATTATGAATAAATAAGTTTCTTCGAAAAATAAGGTCCTAATTGTAGAATAAAACTTTTAATTATATTCTAATATATTATTATAATAGTTGCACGAAAATATAACACGCATTCTTTTTAGAGTGAGTGACCATGGTTAAATGTAAATAAATAGCAAAACAATTGGCAAAGTTTGTAATGAGCAATAACAAGAAAAAAGAACAGGGTAAAAAAATAATATAAAGCCAGCAAAAAATATATTCAAGGCAAATTAACAGTAACAAGGCAAAGCAACAGTAATATGTCAAAAAGTTCAATACTAAAAATTGGGGTTGACATAGAAGAGTAACTTATGATAAACGAACGTAGCGTTCTAACATCAAAACAATATCGATCAGGATTGAGTCATATGACACCAAGGACTTGACTATTTTATTGGCTAAGAAAAAATCCAGTACGCATTTATGTGCTTCTGCCTGTACACCTTGTGCAAATTGATTGAAACAACTGCTTTCGTTCCTTTTCTTTTGCGATACAATCAGTTTTAGACCCACTGGAGTGATAGTGCTTAATCGATTTCTATTTTTTCCTCAGAGTAGGTCATTTCCAGTTGTGTTCAGTAATATGAATCTATTTTGGGGATGTATCATGAAATTTGATAGGCCTTGAACATTATTGCAACATCCGTGATTGCATCAGATTTATATCATGCCCAGACACTATTGTCTCGACTGTCGATTAATTGTCCTATGGCAAAGTCTGCGATGGACGTTACTCCAAAGAAGAATACGTAAACTGTAACGCTGCACGAACACACTGGAAAGCATTACCAGTGAGCACATCAAAGTAGTATAGACTGGCCTAGAAACTCTTATGATTTAAATCGAATAAGGAATCTGTCGTCAATCTGCAAGGAAAGAATTTGTGGAATGGACTGACATGTGCACTATGTCATGTTTCATTGGAAAAATCCAAAAACAAAAATAAATACTAACGGAATAATTTCTTTTGTTTCAATTGATTTACACAAAGGTGGAACTTCGGGAAGGGAAAGTCTTTCCTAGTATAGATTGGAACAAACATTCCTAATGGTTAATATGTCCTCTTTGTTAGTTTTATTTCAGTCTCTTAAAACATTATATATCCATCATATGTTGATCATAAAAAAAGAAGAGACGTGTTTACATTTTGCATGAGTTCAAGCTTGATCGTATGTCTGAATCTACTGTCAACAGTAACAGGGCATAGGGTGAAGGATCTACTTGCTAGTTTCTGAAGTTCCGCAGTGGGGATACAAGTCTTGAAGATCAAGTTTGTAGAGGACGTCCATCTGCAATAGCCAGTCAACATTTGAAAACACTATCCGAACAAAAGAAGAAACGGCTAAAAATGTAAGATAAATGGCTGAATTAATGGGTGTCAGCATTTCAATAATGAGGTTTGAAGCCTCACGATTTAACGAAAAACAATTAACGCAAGATACATAAAACACTTTTCAAAAGAATAATAATACGCGACGAAAAATGGATATTTTATAACAAAAGACTGGTGAGTGAAGCGAAAATAAAGTCTACATCTGAAGAAGGTGATACTTACTATTGGTTGGGGTTGATTAGGAATCACCATTACAAAAACAAACACACTTTAATTTAGGCAGGCACCGTTTGAAATTGAAACGATTAAAGGCGGCAATTGACAAGAAGCGTCTGGAATTGGCCAATGAGAAAGATTTCATTTTCCTACACAAGAACGCAAGATCTCACGTATATTTGTAAAGTTGGCTGAAATTGGCGCATCGTCGATGCAATATACTAAGTCCACACGCCATATTCACCTTTCCTTGTACATTGGCAGTGCCAATTATTTCGATTCCTACAAAAAAATTATATGAATAAATGTAGAAATATCAGTGTCAGCCGATATCTTGTTAAAAAAACAAAACATCTGAAATTGTTTCGTTTGTTGACGATTATCTGCTAAGTTAAGTGGACCTCACAGGAAGTTCAACTATATGTAGATCTGTTGAATTACTATTGAGACACGGTTCACAGGACAAAGAACGCAGTTATCTATAAAGCAATCGTCACTAGTAGCAAAAGCCAGGTGTACAAGCGACCACTACGTGCGATGCGAATAGGAAGACGCGCCTGTTGAACTGTTTTTTCCCCTGAAAACGTCTCACCTCTGCATCAATTGGTAACCGAATAAAGGTAAATACAGAATAAAATTAGCTTACTGCTGAAATTTCGGTTCATGTTTTTACTTCGTGGTTAAAAATCTGACCAAAGACTATGGTCTTTGGTCATATTTTTAAACACTGGTTTTACTGAAAGAAGCCACACCCTCGGAACGAAACTTGTGTCTGGTGTAAGCTACAACGCTGCAAAAGTTAAATATGCCAAGTTCTATCTAGATAAAAACATAAAAGTACAGCAAATATAACGAAACTATTGGAAAAATGGGACATATGTGATTCAATAAATCTATGTATAAATATCTAAATTTTATCCATGAAATTCATTAAGGAACACGACGAAATTTTGTTCCGATTCAACATATGAAATATTTTACTAGAGATCCAAGACCTCTTAAGATGAGTTTATTTTGTATATTTCCACTATTGAAGGATTTTATGATTTTCTACTTTCGATTGTTATAATTTTCCAGTTTCATTTCAAGGAATACGTTGAGATGATAAATGCATATGTTTGTCACGTTTGTAAAGGAGGCGAAATCCTTTTGACTAGTCACTTTGCGAATTCCTTCTAAAGACGATCAGCCCCGTGGCTTGAGATACCGCTTTGCACAGCGTTTCATTTCATTTCTCAATTGACATTCAACAGGCTGTCTTACACGTCGACGCCGCTGACAAGCTGTGAAAAAACACATGGACACTTGAACATATAATTCATGTATAAAAATGCTTTATCGAAATCTACGGAAGCAGTTTAGATTTCGAATAATTTGATATTTTGTGTAATTTTCCCTGTTAACTTCTTGTTTAGTTCCGCTGGCAATTCTCATATCGGACAGGGTGTGTGTATTTGCATAAAATTACAACGGATGCATTTCCACAGGAAATTTAGCTCGAATTAAATTAGAACGTACATGTCCTGTCGATTCTTAGGCAGTTTGAGATGTTAATCTGTTTATATTGTGTTAGAATGAAAGCGATTTTTACTTTTATGAATTTTTTTACGATGTTTTAAAGAAAAATAAATGGTATATGCTAAGTTTCAAATACGGGAAAACGTTTGCAATATATTTTTATATTTTTTCACCGATTTTGTTCAGAGCATATACGTGTACATGTATTAAAAAATTATTTAATTAAATATTAACTCAGCCTCTCGAAAGACATCTGTAAAGAAATGCATTAGTAGCTTTATTTCGAGACAGTCACTATTATTTCTAACACGTCATGAAAATGCATTTTTCTAAATAGACAGAAATTAATTCTTAAATAACGTTAATACAACAAACACGTTTTTAGAGATTCTCCGACGAAACAGACAAATATGAAACAGAGGCTATACTATCTCTTTTAAAAAATAGATTGCTACATATATAAACATATTCTAAAAAAATCTAAAATAAATATAAATATGGTTTAATAGAAATGACTTAATAATGAAATTTCGTTTACAAACATGATAAAAATATCCTACCTAATATATGTTTGTATGTGAACGAAGAATGTATGTATGTATGCGTCTTATATGCATGTTTATATATATATATATATATATATATATATATATATTCATGATAACGTTTCATTAAATAAATAGATATAATATATTATCTATTTGAGAATTTTATATATTAATTTTTTGTAACACCTGATGGAAAAGTTTAATAACATTATCGTTGAACGAAGAAATTAAAGAAATTCACAATATTGATCGAACGTACCATTAACCTTCTTCAATTCACTCTCATATTGGTCTATGATATTTTCGACGTTTTTATAAACAAAGCATTTCTTAATTTTTATATGAAATGAGATACGGTGCGATTTTCTTCTAGCGTCTTATATGCACGTGTTTATCGTTGCAAACCAATAAACTACGTTGTAGAAATCATCTATGTAAACAATGATAGACTATCATCAATTTTTTTTATACTGTCGATGTCCATATATTATTTAATATGTTGTAATTGACATCTTTGATAATGGCTATTTGTAAAATATCTATAAGCCAGCTTTTATTTATATATATATATATATATATTAAAAAAATATGGATCATTCAATAGACTCTGCCTGACTGCGATTTCTTTCCAGGAACGGTCTTACCAGGAATATACAAAAAAGACTATATGTAAAATATACACTTTCTTTTGACCTTGTACGGACCTTGTGGCATATAGTGCAACAGGTCTCTGTATTCAACCTTCAAAAAGAGTTGTTGATTCTGTTCAAAACCTTCGCCTCTATAATCAAATCATATGTGCTGGTGTCTGGTTTGTCGATTCCGAGGAACTGAGCTGCTTGAACCTCATACGTCGAATATGACGGGAGAGTCCACTATATTTATAGTTATATATATATATTAAGAAAGGGATTAAATCGGGGATATTTTTAATTTATTTGTTTCAGTGTTATTTTTAATGGATACTCATTTGGAGTCGATTCTATGTTTTTATAATTAAACCCCACGATCACCCACGGTCTGAACGGGCACGAAACATAGAAGAAGAAAGGATTTTGTTCGATTTGTAGAAGTTAATAAAGCTGCCGACCATTCAGTAATTTGTATAAATGCATGGCATAGCAGGGGTTGGAGTAAGGTGACAAACATTGATAAGGCCTACGAAGAATTAGAAGATGAGGAGAGCTATGATCGACTATGTCGTAAAGAGTCACGGTTCTTATTTGATTATATGTATTGCAAAATAGTTTGGGCTCTATCGGTACATATATTTTTCTAAAGAAATAAATACTATTTGAAATAATTTTTTTTTCTAATCTTCATCATATAAGGATCTTAAGATTGTCATAACGGTAATGGCAATATTAGCCGTTTCCTTATAAGGAAATATTTGGTATTCTTTGTCCTATCAGCCAATTGAAATTTTTAAAATCTTTCTCTTAAACTAATTTTTCAGGAAAATAGTTTTCTCAAATTGCCAGAGCTGTAATTATTGCGGTTCCGTTGCTAAACTTTGTTTGAAGCCCTGTGGGATGTCAACAGCTTGATGATATTATTTTCTTTTCAAGATAAATGTGGTAAAAGCAAAAAAAGAATAAGATAAAACAAAAGAGTCAAATTTCAATCGCAAAGAAATTCTTAGACTTATTACTTTTAACGCATCCGTTCGTTTTACTGTATTTCCCCGTAAAATAATTGCAGACATTTTTAATGCCACTCAGTTGTTTGATGTACTTATTGTTTGTTCTTGATTTGTTTTTGTTTTTTTGTTTGATTTACGGCATCTCAAACTCAACGGGATATTTAATGCCGATAAAATTTTTATTGCTGGTAATATTTCTTTTTTTTAATTATATAGCTGGTAATTTTTTTTTCAAAAATGTATTGCTGGTAATAATATATTGCTGGTAATAGTTTTCCTTCAAATATTTATTGCTGATAATAATTTTTTACAAAGTATTTCTGGTATCAAAACCTATTTGTATACTTTCATAGTGTTTTGACACCATTTTGGTGAAGTAAATATTTACCCATTAGCTGGGACTCTAACAAGTGCCTCAACCCGGGTCAGGTTAGACCTGGGAACACCAGCAATTAAGCTGTGTACCCACGCTCTTCAAAACCTCCTGATCAGAGGTCTTGCTGTTGGATATAGTTCATCGTCTTACTCAGGAAGCGGATGTAGTTCA
The DNA here is from genome assembly GCA_903632075.3 of Acanthosepion pharaonis. Taxonomy (NCBI): domain Eukaryota; kingdom Metazoa; phylum Mollusca; class Cephalopoda; order Sepiida; family Sepiidae; genus Acanthosepion; species Acanthosepion pharaonis. The sequence continues at coordinate 788,529 of CAHIKZ030003802.1, forward strand.
AAACCATAACCTGGACGGGTATTATTTTTTTTTTTAAATTTGAAATATAAATCGTTATACTACAGGAAAATAAAAATATCTAAATTGAATTTATTTTTCTATTTGTTATTCACATATATTCATAACAGCAAACTGACAACAATTAGTTTCGCAATCTTGCGTTATCACATACTTTTTACTCATACTTTTTGTTGAATTCGTTGCAGGCAAACCATTCCTTTATAATCTGATATCCGATCGTTAATATCTCCGTTGTATACGATCGATTTTTATTGCTTATCATAAAGACAGTTACCTCATATATTTATGGCTGATACAAATTAGAATCTCTCAATGTTATTCACTGCAGCGTTAACTTGTATCAAATCTCGCTGTTAACGTGACTGAATTATTTATCTGCTCTCAACAAGACTGTCTCGATTTAGATTACTTTCGACACGTTTGCATTTTACCATGCACCTTCTTATCGGTCGACTCCTTGTATAACGACAGAAAGCTCATATATCGAAGTGTCATCTCGAGATTTGATCGCCAACGCATCTACGATGTACTTAACCATAACCTCTGTAAAACAGGGTGGAACAAACGTAAAGAAATGGGTTCACAATCATGCGGAGGTTGCATTAATACGGAGCTAGCATGTCTACTTTGTCATGACAAGTCGGGGCATATTGTAAAGTATTGCCCATATGCTACTCAGGGTCAGAGATAATGGCAATTCTATCCGAAGCTCATATTTCACACAACGGTGAAGGCGTTGTTAAAGCTAAGATTACTGCTCCGTGTTTTAGCAAAAGGATTTATCAAAAATTACAAGCGTTCTCTCATATGCGCATAAACTATAAACACGTAGATATTTCTATGTGAAATCACGTTCGTTTTCATATGTATGAATTTATATATATTTAAATATATTAAATTCCCAAAAGAGTTTGTGGATAAGGCAAATTGGTATATGAATGTCAATTAGAAAAGATCTTAGTTTTTGACGGTGCGTTTCGTCTTCCCACTTAATCAAGGCAAAAATGATAGCGAAATGTCAGAGACGCGCTATCGTAAGCTATCTGCCTAATGTTAACACTCTTTATACTAAGAGTCCCCCCACCCATGTCGACAATATAGAAAAATTCTTAGAACAATACTGTGGACAAGACAAATTGGTACGTGGATGAAAACTGGAAAAAATCTCAGTTTTTTGCCGACGCGTTTCGTCATCCAACTTGACCAAGGCAAAAATGCTATGGAAATGTTTTTTAAAACATTTCGATACCATTTTTAATCAATAAATGATTTTTTGATAAAAAAAAATCTTAGTATAAAGGAATTGTTTAATTATAGTAATTTTACATATACTGTTAGGTGTTAACAATATTTTAAAATTTTCTATATATATATATATATATATATATATATATATATATATATATATATATATATATATATATATATATATATATATATATACATATATATATATATATATATATATATATATATATATATATATATATATATATATATATATATATATTTATATGTATATATATGATATGTATATTTGGCATATTTGATTGAAGATTATGCAAATGTTTCTTCTGATTTGATCTATTCTCTGTTTCTCGAAAGAGATTTACTAATACTTCCAGATATATTCACGTTATCGTCTCCCTAGATAATTTAAGTCATCAATTTGCAATATTATTAAGTAATACTTCACCAAAACGGAAAAGCCTACAGCAACCAGCATCAGGCATCAGTAAAACATCTATAATATATTAACTGCCAAACATATTACAAATATTAGATGCCCAATATATATATATATATATATATATATATATATATATATATATGTGTATGTGTGTGTGTGTGTGTGTGTGTGTGTGTGTGGGGGGATAATTTGAGGTTAGACGCAGTGTACACATCCTTCGTTCGAGCACACGTATGTACGCAAATTATTTTTATTGGTGTGTTTGTACGATCTAAAATGTATACACCTGTTTGTATCTGTGTCCATGTATGTGAGAGTGTCATCCCAAACAAACACACATGAAGATCCCCTTCTGGACCTCACACACAGATATTTAAACACAAATAAGCATAAAGAAATCTAATTTTGAAAAAAAATAAACCAGTTTGTCTGATGATCGCAAAAGCGTGAAATTCGGGGTCTCAAACTACTATCCATACAACTGAATATGTGAGCTCTATCACGAATATTGAGCACTTTCCACTACGTTTCGCTCATATATATATATATATATATATATATATATATATATATATATATATATATGCATGTATTAAATGTAATGGACTAGTCCTTATCGTAGTGGTAGGCAATAGGCGTTGGCATTAGGCTTAGCCAATAGGCGTAGTCAAGAGGCGTATTTCATGCACCTCCACATCAGTCTGTATTTATGGCTGATACCAGCCAATCATATTACTGTGAGGGGGAACCGGGTGTATGCATATTGATTACATCAATAATGTATATCACATATAGCTTTGGATATATATAAAAATAAATTGACTTATTTTAAGATGAGTTGAATATCTGTTAAGAAAATGATCAGCAGGAATTTAAGGATACAACATGCAGATTATTATCAAATATTCTAGCAAACTTACCTCTTGACTGCAAGGGTATTCCGTTATCGTTCATCCAGTACAGATTGTCTGATAAATTATTATTATAAATGGAATTGTTAATGTAGATAAACGTGTTAGGAGTTTAGCATCTGCCTTGCTTATAGGAAGCAGAGTGTGGTCTCTCAGATGATCAATGGAGAGAAGTTTAAATTTTATGGTGTCAAAATTCGCAAGCCATCATTTATCCCACTTAACAACAGACTTGACGGCATCGGTTGCCATTTTTACTGATGTGACTTACGATCGAGACAGAAATAAATGATTGTCATAAGCATAGATAACAAGTTGAGTGTTGATGACATCTGGAAGCTCATTAATGAAAGTTATGTTCACACACACACACAAACATATAGGTAGGTAGGTAGGTAGGTAGGTAGGTAGGTAGGTAGGTAGGTAGGTAGAGAGAGAGACCTTTCACCTTTGCTAACGGGAAATGTTGAAAGCTGGATACAGATCAACATGTAATCATCATCATCATCATTGGCCTTTGTCATCGTAGAGCGAACCCGAATGCACACTTTTCCACCACAGTCTATTAAAGGCAGCCATTAGCAATTCTGATACAGTCATACCTGTCCATTGTTTAACATTGTCCAACCAGCTTTTGCGTCGGCATCCTCTCCTACATCCACCTTCAACCAACGATTCTTTGCAAGATGGTCTTGCACGGGCTGTGGTGCATTGTAATGCCTCCAAACGACGCCATTCTTCTCGGTTTGACACTGGGGAGAAGAGGTTCCATGTATCACACGAAACTATTATTCAAGATGCATGAAAGATCCAGTCTAGTGATTCCATAAATATACACATCGATAATATTAGACACAGATATGTTTGGTACATCATCGTATCTCGAACAAAAGCTGATCATAAAATGTGTGGTTTTGAACTCCTACAAAATGTAGCAAGGTAAATCGTGACGTAAGTAAACAGAATCGATGCTTGTTAGCAAAGGGAACCTTCAAGCATGCGAATTAGAGATGCCAAAATTTCAGAAATGAACAAGATGTAAATATAAATTGTTTTAGCGGAAGCCAGAAACTGTGATATCAAGATCTGAAAGTGCATTGGGATGGCGAAAGATGCCTTTCAAAAAGTAAGCAAAAGATTAAGAAATACAAGAATATTTTATTAGAAACAAAGATAAGAGTACTTAACTATTACATAATATCGGTTTTTCTGTTCTCTTATATGTACAGTGAATGCCGAACCTTCTCGTTAAAGACCTCAGTAAACAGAATTGTGTATCTACAGAAGGATGCTTAGAATGCCATGGACTAAAGTTTTAGAGAAAATGGAAACAAAAAAGAACACTGAAAAAGATGAAATTTCGTGATCACGCAAAATATTAAGAAATATATAGAATTCATTAGAAAGAAACAAGAAAAAAAGAAAGAAAACAGTGCCGAATTTTTACGTAATATCAGTTTTCCTATATGACAGTGAAAGCTGGACAATCTCGTCACAGATGAATAAGAGACTTGAAGAAAGATATATGTTTTATATAAGTTTCTACAGAAGGATGCTGAGAATATCATGGACTGAACATGTGAGCAACGACAAAATTTTAGAGAAAATGGAAACAAAAAACGACACTGCGTGCCCTCAAACTTCAAGTTTTTCAAAGTATTAATATAAAAATTTCTTTAGAAAGAAAGAAAACAGCACTGAATTTTCCCATAATATCAGTTCTCCTTTATGACAGTGAATGCTGGACAATCATTTGAAGAAACATATATGTTTTATATAAGTTTCTACAGAAAACTATGGACCGGACATGTGAGCATAAAATTTAAATTAAATCTTTTAGTAGGAACCAGAAACTGTGATATCAAGATTTGAAGGTGCATTGTGATGGTTAAAGATGCCTTTCAAAAAGTAAGCAAAAGATTAAGAAATACAAAAATATTTTATTAGAAACAAAGACAAGAGTACTTAACTATTATATAATATCGGTTCTTCTGTTCTCTTATATGTACAGTGAATGCTGAACCTTCTCATTAACGACTTGAGCCAATAGAATTGTGTATCTACAAAAGGATGCTTAGAATGCCATGGACTGAAAGTTTAGACAAACAAAAAAGGACACTGAAAAACATGAAATTTCTATGACACGCAAAATAATAAGAAATATAAAAAACTTCGTTAGAAACAAAGAAAACTGTACTAAACTTTTATGTAATATCCGGTCTCCTATATGACAGTGAATGCTGGACAATCTCTTCACAGATGAAGAAGAGACTTGAAGAAACAGATATAGGTTTTATATAAGTTTCTACAGAAGGACGCTGAGAATACCATATACCGGACATTTGAGCAACAGATGAAGTTTTCGAGGCAATGGAAACAAAAAGTGCACGTAAATGTAGCATCGGTAAGAGAGATTTGAACTTTCTTATAATGAGGAAAGAGGTCTTGGGAAATTTGGCACTCACAGAAGTAATTGAAAGCGAGTAGAGCCGAAACCAGCGCATAGCCTACCTAACGGGGGTTTTGTAAATGGTTGGTAGAAAAGTGATTCAGAGATATAGTAAAAAGGCAAATTTTAGAAAGGGCTACAAAGGACTTCGAAGAAAAGTTGTGTATAGTACATGGTCACTACGCACTGAAGTGAGACAACACATTTCAATCAAAGAAACATTTTAAATATAAAAGAATTAAGAAATCATTTATGCGCAAGAAATAATGCGTGTAAAAAGAGCAACCGGAGAGTTTATCAAAGGATTCCTATAGAGATTCATTTGTAAGATTCAAGTCACATAATTTTAATACACCGGGAGCGGTTACCAGTCAGATTACAGACATTCCTGTCATGCTTGAGGTTCCTTCACATACAAATCAACTAAAAGCCATATGTTATTCAATAATCTAGTTGGCTCATTAGTTGATTTTGTTTAGTTGCATATCAACCTCTATGGATTATTTAATGCTGAAATATACATGAATATAAAAATATACATAAATATATTTTGAACAAAATTTTATAACTTCAGTAACAGATTAAATGCAATGGTGGTCATTAATTACATCATTCAGATTGTTATCCTCATCTTCATTGCCATATTCTCAAAGTTTTAGCCTTTTTCAGGTGATTGGGATTTCGATCCACACCCTTTATTTCGAACCACGGGGTAGAATGTTCTAGTTCCAGGTCTTGCCTCTTCTGGATGTTTCAGTTATTTCACTTTAACTCAACTCCTCACACCTAAACCCACAACTGTTTGGATCTAGTCACTGGATCTAACAAACGTCTTGATCCACTGGGCCGATGTTTTCTTGAAGATATCTTTGTATGAATTTTGGGGTCTTACAGTCTTAGCCTTATTTTTTAACAGTGCTCATATTGCAATTTTTCTGTTATTATTATTGATTTTTTTTTTACTAGAGTTTACATTCCATTCCATTTTTTTTTTTTGTTATTCACTGCTTTTCTCTAGCACACCTTATTACTCGCTCCCATATTGTATTCATTTATATCCTTGGTCGGTTCAGAAGATGTTTGTGGCCTTTCATATTTTTATGTAGTGGTTTCATAGTGGAGGCTTGTATTTGTACCAAGTCGGTCCTAAATAGGTTCGACGTACAAAACGTTAGGAAGTTGATATAATAGGTAATGACGCAGTAATCTAGTTGTGGTGGCTGATACTTTAATATCCAACTAACGGTCGTCCGACATCGACTGACTGACCAACTCACTGAGCGACTCTCGACTGCTACTACTCCTACTTATTATAAGTGGGGGAATCTATTAACTATAGAATAGGTGTGTTCCTCTACACATATGTGCTGATTCTTTAAGCTTTCGTATATTCCAGTGATGTTATCTGTCTATTATTTCAACCATATCACACTGGGCACGATGATCTTTCTTTTCCCTCCATATGCGGTCAGCTACGCCTACTTTTCCCTCGTGTTACGGCTTTACGATTTTCTTGCAGTCTTACCATAAGAAGACTGTCTGTTTTTCTTTTATATATCTTACCGCAGCTGCACGGGATGACGTACATACAGTCCTTAGTTATGATCTCCTCTACGGAGGTCTTACGAAGAGATGTCTGTGAATTGTTGAACCATTTATGAAGTTTGTCCTGATGTTATATGAACCACAAATCCTTTGTATTTTCTCCGATAATATTTCACATAGGGTAGGCAAACTGAAGCATTGTTATCCTCTTGTACCCTTCTATCCCAGTTTGTCGCAGCTGCCGCCATGTCCCCGGGGTAGATATTATATTTTAGGGTAATCGTTATACTGATCATTTCTTGTTCATATGTCTCTGTGTCGCCAATTATGACTTTTGCTCGATGTTATAAACAGCAGACGATCCCTTTTCTTTACACTTTATGGATGGTGTTTGTTGAAGATGAGTTATTTTCCGTTAAATGTAGGCTCCCTCTATACAGATATGTCTTGAATTCCTGCTAAGTTCGAGATAGACATACGGTAGTGACTTTCCTATTAATAATGAACTATCCCGGTGGACAAAATAAATGTTTCTGTTCAATATACCAATCACCTGAAGGAGGCTGGAGCGTACAACGGCCGAAATACACAATAGCAATAAAGATGAGGATAAGAGTCCGAATAATGTAAATAATGTAAGTAAACATAATACCTCATCTTAGAGATATAATAGATAATGTTGGACATATTGATTTAAATATGTATTGTTGGTAATTTTTCTATAAATATTTATTTCTGGATGGTTGATTTTGTTTAGTGATATATCAACATGATTTAATGTGATATTTATTGCCTAATACTAAATATTTTGTATTTAATTTTATGATTTCAACTGTAGATACGTTGTACACAATTTTATACTTTCAGTTTAAATGTATGTTTTTTTTTTAGATATATAATTTATAGAATGTAAAATGTATTGTTGGTAATTTTACTATAAAAATATATTTTTCTATTTTCTAGTTTTGCATTTTTACTCAATACAAATGTATTGATGTTTATTTTATTATAAAAAATGTGCTGTTAATATTTGTTTTCAGTGTTTCCAATGAGACTATAGTTGGTACCCTAACAGGTGATATCACACAGGGCCAGGTTGGACCTGGGAACAACATCAGTTAAGGGGTGGCTCCAAAATCCTCCAAACTTCCAATGTCCCGATTAGACGCCTTGCTGCCGGATGTAATTTATCTAAATACCTAGGACGATCTTCGAAATTAGTGCCGTAGATATATCGTTACATTCATGATTCTTCTCCCTAATTATCAAGCAACTATCTTATTTGGATAAGTAATAATGCAAATGTCTTCATTCGCCTTGTTGCCAAGAAGTTTATCCTTTAAATCCGCGTGACCAAGATTCCAAGCGACCCTAAGATTTTCTATGAGCCCAAACAGAGCATAAGGTCATTTTCTCAAAATCACTACCAAAATCTTTCCCTATATTTTTCCATTTGACAGTAGTTGTCCTGGAGTTGGATTCATAAACCTACCTTTTAAAATTGTCGGTTGTGTCTTCTAAATTCACTGAGATCAACAAATATGTCCCGTCTTGGGTGTGACGATAAACTACATTCGCGTCCTTGGTAAGACGATAAACTACGTCGGCAGGAAGGCTTTTGGTCAGGTTTTGAGGAGCGTCGAACCACCTCTTAATTGCTGTTGTTCCACACTAACACGGTTGGTAGCACCTGTCAAGTTCCCGTCAATGGGCAAATAGATACCCCCCCCAAAAAAACTGGGGTTAAAACTCTATGAAAGTATAGGAATAGGTTTTAATACCAGAAATACGTTGTAAAAATTTCTACCAGCAATACCTTATTACCAGTAATACATTTTTCAAAAAGAAATATTACCAGCAACACATTTAAAAAAAAATTACCAGCAATACATTTATGAAAGAAAAATATTATCAGCAACACAGTTTTGAAAAACAATTACCAGCAAGACATTTATAAGGAAAAATACTATCTATACATTTTTGAAAAAAGAATTTACCAGCGATATTTTTTAAAGAAAAAATATTACCAGAAATAGATTTTTTGAAGGGAAAAATATTACTAGAAATAGATTTTTGGAGGAAAAAATATTACAAGCAATACATTTTTGTAAAAAAATTACCAGCAATAGAAATTTTGTCGGCATTAAATAACCTATTGAGGTTGATAAAACAAATCAAATCAAAAAAATGTTTTGTTTCTATTCGGGACAAGAGAAATAAAATATGCGAGGATACTTCATCCGTAATAAGTAATGTTGCAGGTGAATCCACCCGAGTACATAGAAGAGGGAAGTTTACAAACACTCGTTGGCTCTTTTAACAAAAGCAGTTGGAAATAAGCAGTTTTTGAACACAAGCATTACCGATCTTTAGGGCTAACTTATTTAGGTCTCGTGCGAATGAGAACAAATTGTTTTTCAATTATTCCTCTCATTCCTTGCGATTAACGAGAGACAATTCGGTTTATGACTCAGCAGAAACGTCGAATTAGCTGCAAGGAATGGAATTTGGGAATCTGCAATGTGTCACTTGAATCGTGAATCTCAGAAAAAGAACAACAAAATGGTTTAATGTTCTTTTAAAGATCAATTCAATATTAATGTTTCTACTGAGAAAACGAGGGGCGATTTAAGTCTCGATTCGAAGAATTCTCCTATGTAATATCTTGGCAACGAGAGATTAAAAGCAAGTCAGATTTAGATGTGAACCAAAATAAACTATTTCTGTCATGACTCGGCTGGAACCGCTTTATCCTTATTTTCCAGAGTTGATAGAATTTAAAATCACTTACACTCACTTGTGTGATAAATATTACTCTCTATTCTTCATCCTCTTCTCGACAGACATAACGTCGTTAGCTTATCGATAGCGCATCGCTCTTGATCCGAGTCAGTACCGTGGTGGGTGACTGCTTGGGAATACCAGTTACTGTAAACTTGGATGTGTGCATGGTGTAACAGACTTGTTAATCGGAGAGTCGAGGTGTAATTCCATTTGGAATCGTTATATTCACATATGCGCAAATAGCCTTGTAAAAGGTATGAATCCACCTTTTCTTCCCTAGCTATGGGTTAAATAGTAATTTGTATCACCAAATCATTATGATCTTTAAAAAAATTCATACAATCTAAATAAACATTTAAATAACCTGCAGTCGGTTGCAATTAGCCGTAGAAAACAAATCATGCAATTTCAGTCGATATTTTCGAGGCAAATGTTCTTTCGTTCCACCAGATGAAGCATTTGATGGGAGGACGCACAATACTTATTCCATGGAGTTGAATTCTTTTCATTTCCTATGTATTTGATATTTAATGTGAATGTTTAAACTTTTCCAAAGAACAATTACATTTCAGTATAGTTAATCGTAATCGATCGTCCTTATCTTCATAATTTTCATTTCCAATCGATTACACTTTCCGTTTTATCAAACATCGCATTCATCACATCTTAGCAGTATACATCGACCTTACGTGGCTCGCGATTATTAGGCGACCTTCTGAGAAAGAATGTCATACAGTGTTCAACAGAAATATCTCCCATATTTTAAAAGTTGACAAAAAAAATTGTAACTCTTATTTAAAAATATTTCACTGTTGTTTTAAAGAAAGGATTATATATTTTTATTCATTTACTTTTATAAATGACTTCATCCAAAATGGTGGTCTCTATTCGCCATACACTGTTGTAGATGATGTCTAATTGTTTTCCATCAGCCTCAAGTTCGTACGATTCGCGGTCTTCCGAGTGGCTTTTTTAAGCGCTAAAACTGTGATTCAACCTATAGGAATATCGATTTTCTATCTGGAACAGCATTATTCTGATGTAACATGAAATGTGCCTGAAAAACTATACGTATTATAATTGCAATTACAGATATACCCGTTTAAAAATATTATTTCAACAGTAAACGCACAGTATTCATCAGTCCAAAAGAATTCCAAGACAATTTACGAGAAAAACCATCTGCTTCATCAGCAGACACCTCAGATTCTGAGAACAGAGGCGGGATAAAATCTGGACGATTATTTAACACACAATTACAGATCCGCTAGTAGTCACCAGATCCAGCATTGTTACTGGCTATACGATGCGTCATTTTACCAGCAACCAAAGAGATTGAAGACATGTCTATAATTATTACAAGCGTCTGCTATTATCACACGCTGGTACACATGTACAAAGTGATTCCTGTGGGCTATGGCGGCTGAAGATTCCGGTGTGAAACAAGATTTTGCTTTCATCTGCTATTTCCGATAAGTACAAGAGCAATGATGCCGGTTTTGACCCAAGAAGAAATATCTGTGGCACAATTCACAATAGGAAAGTAAAGAATATCGATTCAAGCAGCGTCTCAAAATCACGAACTTAGTATAGTTTTGACACTAGCATACAATTTATCGAGAGTCCATTAAGAACCAAACACCCGATACTGTAGTAATGTTCAACCAAACTATGTCCTTTTGAATTATCCCACAACAAAGTGCCAAGTCATCGATCATATTTATTTATACAGCACATTTTAATGTTGGCACAAGTACACCAAAATAGGGGAACACAATCAAATTCTTTGTTAAATATCTAAAAGATAATTTTCTTATTATTTATGCTACAACTAGGCTTCCATAGCATCTAGATCTGAGGTCCTCGGTGAGAAATTACAGCTGCCCAATGGAAACAGATTTTTTAGAGTAGTTGGATACTTATCTCAATCCAAATCTCCCCTTTTCCAATCCGGGTTCCAGACCGACATCGGTGGATTTATGAATGGTTTCCGTCAGGGGTCGGCAACTCATTCGACCCCGCGGGCCGGATCGTGTTATAATGACGGGTCGCGGGGCGGACGAAGGCCATTAATGAAAAATTAAGGAAAATTACATATGCAGACCCCTGTCAACCTAAATATTTAAAACCATAATGAAAATAAATATTGGGAAATCAGAAAAACAAAAGAAAACCTAAAATTAAAAAAACACCTAACAAAAAGGACTTTTCTTCAAGGAACGTCAAAATACTTCAAAGTGAAAAAAATCAACCGACGTGAAATGGATGAAATTATGACGTGTAGGTTTGAAACTGTTATTGAAAATTGTTCCACAAACGAACCACACACACACACACATCAAACAAAAACGAAGCACATATACCCATACGTACGAGTACAAATAGTTGCAAACATTTACACTTACGTACGTACACTTGCGGTATCATCCACACATTCATGAGGCATGTATGCATAATGTGCGTATGTTTAACTGTCTTTAGATTTCTGCTAGCTCGCATGTCAGTCCCTCCCTGGCCTCTTTCACTTTATCGTTCCTTTCGCTTCAGTTATCTTTTAATGTAGCCAAGGGTCATAACAAATATGTATCCATTATTTGACATTAAACGTAGGCAACGCAACTTGGTAAAATAAGTCTCATGAAAGATAACTGTCAGATAGTCTAATTCGAAAGCCTCGTCTCTCATGTTAAAAATACAGATTGGTAATCAGGCTCGCGGGCCGGTCAAAATGCCTTCGCGGGCCGGATCCGGCTCGCGAGCCGTAGGCTACCAACCCTTGGTTTACGTGATCTCAATAATATAATACAAAAATGCTTACTGCAAAATCATATTTGCATAATTCTTTTTTGAATTGAGTCAGATATCAAGAATGAATCAAGCCAGGACAGCGAAAAAATAATTTAGTATGTTATTAAATTCAAATCAGAAGCCAAAAAGCTAGTCGTAGATATAACGGAATATATGCAAAACGGGGAAAATAAAGGAGATTTAAAGAAACTGTGTATCAGATATCGTATTGGAATGTGTCTGATCAACAGAAATAAAAGAATGGCGAATTGAAATTTCATTCAAATAAAATCAAACGAACTGGAATGTTGTGAAAAATATCAGACTTTTTATAAACTCTTTAAAACCAGAAAATATCATTAGTATTGACTGATTTATTAAATCTAGTAACTTTACCTTGCTTGTCATCATGAGAACTACGTTTCGACTATTTTACAGTATGCCCTTCTTCAGGTATTGTTTCTCGTGGGCACATGGATAACAACTTAGACTAAATGAATCGTATTATTTGTTTGTCATGAACTTGATAGGGTCCAGGATAGACTCAAGGTTTTCTCGGCAGAAATAGTGAAATCAGAGAGGCTGTTTAGTTCACTTCTCGCTAAAACACTTTGGAAAAGCATGAATCGGTTTTATTCACCTATATATTAAATATCAGGGAAGAGCTAACTAGGCTCCCTTGCCTTGGTGTAACAACCAGTCTAGGAGAAGGAAAACTCTGAATTCCAAATCAGTCCGGAGAGGGATAGGCTTCGTCAGTATATAATGTGCTAAATATATACACTGCTACACCGAATGAAGTACATGTGTAAACTCTACTGTGTTACTGGAAGCGTGGCGTCGTGAGGCGAGCCTAATCTCTGCGATGGCTGGTTCAGTATTGAGAGGCGAAATATTACTACATCGACGAAACTGATCATTGAATGACTAATAACAACTATCTTTCCCTGTGAATTGAATAAAGTGTTCGATTTGAAATTCCCTGAAATTGACTAAGACTAAGTGTACAGAAAATAGAATAATTTGGAAAATATCCAGAGACGGATATCCAATATGATTGGCCCTGACCTGACATCTCGTTTACAGTTGCTCTCTCACAGACGCGCCGTCGCTTTCCTCTGATTTTTCTACAAATACTTTTACAGTAATCGCTCCGACAAACTTTTTCACTGGTTCCCAAACTGCACGAATTTAAACATTCCACTAGATTGGCATAACAGTCTCACCCTTTCACTGTCGAAACGGTTAAATATAGCCGTCTCTTCTACTCCAATAGCTTCATGTCTCGCACTTCTCGTCTGTGGAACTCCCTTCCTCTTACTTTCTTCACTGATTGTTATTATCTACAAACATCTAATACAATGTCAATCGACATCTTCAGATACCTTGATGTATTCCGCCTCTTTCTTTTCATTCTTACCTCTTTCACGCCTCTTACTCTTGCTCCCACTCTCTGTAATCCCTTACGTTCTAGTGTCACTCGCACATTGCTTGGGTGAAATGTTTAAACAAAAAAGAAAAAGAAAAAAAAGAAAACTATGTGATAAAATCTACAGAGATAAAAGCACATAAAATGTAATCTATTAACAATTATGAAACTCCATCAGGAAGATAATTGCAATGATAGCGATAGTTTTCGCAAAAAAAAAAATTCTAGCGTTCACTAAACAGATAGTAACCATATTATACTGTGTAGGCTTTTAATTATGAAGATCTCTTAAGATTTATTACGTTCGTTAAACATAAGAAGTATGTAGATTGATAATTTGAATAGTTACAAATTTT